>PVKM010020244.1:0-23522 GCA_004027735.1 Carollia perspicillata | reverse complement strand
AAGGAGGCAAGCTTGGTCATAGCTTAAAAGTTGTTCTTCTAAGCACATAAAAAACCTTTCTGGTCCTGTCCATGGAAAATAATCTGTTATCTTATATAGAATGCTATATTTAATCTCTGTTCCCAGGCTTATGGAGGAAATAGAGGAAAGTACCAAAGACATTTTCTAACTTAGTTAGTTTCTGTTATAAAATTAAGTATGCTTTTTGCAGTAATCTTAGAAAATACAAAAAAGTTTAAAAATAAAAATAAAGCAATGCATAATTTCACAAAGGTAGTACCATTAATATTCCTTCTGTCTTTTTTTCCATGTATAAGTATAGCTTTGTAGCCTGCTTTTATCACAATTATTATTTTTTTCATGAGTACTAGTGTAATATTAAAAATACAATTAAAAGGAAAACATTAAAAGCATAAACATAACCATTTTAGCATTCGGGATTGTTTTTGTCATTTTCTTCTTTTGTTCTGCATAAATATTATTTAAAGAATTATAAATGTATGTTCAATTTTGTATTCTGCTCATTATTATAAGCATTTCCCCCATAATAAAATAGAAGGAGGGTTCTCTTATAAGTTAAAGGTGGTGGTCTTTGGGGACAGATTGAGTGTCTCTTTTCTTCCATCAAGCCAGAGAAAGGAAGTGCAAAAATGTTCACAAGCAATTGTGTGAATTGGAACATTTAAAACAAAAATATGCACTATAGAGCTTTACAAAGAATTATACTTACCATAAATTTGATCTGATCTAACTTAAAGCCCCTATTGTGGCCTTGGTCTTTTAAAAGGTTTGATCACCCTTGTACTTTAGTTCATTTTCTCCAGTAAAATCCTAGAGGTGGTATTTTTGTCACAAATGAGGTTTGTACACAGTTTTTGTGTTGCTTTGTTAAGTAACAACTTATTGACTAAAATCACTTTTCTTTTTCATGATGGCCACTGAATTGTAAACTATTGTTGGGGTTTTCCCCAAAGTTTACTTGATAGGGTACCATAGGTATTGCCTAGTATACATATTTTTTGTACATGTAAATTTAATTGAAGAATAAATGCATACCAGGAAAGTACAGAAATCATTAGTGGGTAGCTCAGTAAATTATCACGAAGTGAACATGCCTGTTTAACTAGCACTTAGATGAAGAAACAGAACAGCACCAGAACCCCACAAGACTACCTCATACCCCAAGATGAAGAATTTTTGAAGCAGCACAGTTGTCAACTTTACCACTTGAGGGAATGATGTCTTGCAGCATGTGGTAGGAGCCTAGTCACTCATGAAAACAGTGTCCTTTACTGCAATGAAGCTAGTTAACTATAGTGATCATCAGTTACATACTGCATGCACTTTTGATGTGGTTACTAAGCCAGTACAGATTTGCCACATTTTGCTGTTAATACCCACTTAGGAGCCCTTTGAGCAAAGCAGAGGACAAGGCCTCTTTGTTGTTATTCCATTTCCTGGTCCGTCTTTTTCTTTATTGGTACTGTGTATATCTTTGTATATATAGTGGTATATAGTTAGTTACTGCTTGAATTTATCCATAGACTTATTACAATATTGATTTCTTTCAAAAAGAAAGTTTGATGATTCATGTCTGACTTGATGGAGGCTATTAGGTTCACAACCTAGTCAACATTTACTTGGTTTTAATGCTTGAATGCTCAAGTTAGATATAAATCAGTGATTTTCAAAACCCTATCTAACCTTGTTTATTTTGACCTTTTTTGAAAGACGATGGTACTAGAACTTACTTGTTGTGTGTGTATATGTTTGTCTCAAGATAGTAATCATTATCATTTTATATAAAATGTTGAAGTAGCTTAGTTAAATGTTGCCTTCAACTAAAAAGTCTCAGCTTTTAAAAAGAAAATACACCAAAATGTTACTCTTCGTTATTTCTGATTGGTGGAATTATGGGTGATTATTTTTCTGTATTTTTCTGCCTTTCTGTAATGAGTATCCTTTATACTTATAGTCAGAAAAATAAGTTATTAAAAAAAACAAATACTCCTATAGTATTGAAAAATCCTAAAGAAAGCAACAGTAATGTGACTATACCAGCAATAGGAACAAAGCATATTTGAAAATAGAAATAAGTTTCAGATTACTATGAGAATTTAAAGAAGAATTTGTTTGGCCTTTTGAATATATCTAATACATATGACTGTAGCATGGGCCTTTTCTTATTAACACTATTTTCTTAATATGTAAAATGAAACTTCAACACTGAAGAACTGACCTTTCCTATTTTAACATGCAGTGTTTCTCTTTGTTTTACCCTTTGTATCACTATTTGGGTTTTTTTTCCTTTTACACACATATCTCTCCCTCCTTAATATTTTTGTTTCTTTCCCATAAGAAGCTTTCTTCATCTCACCAGCTCTCTTCAATATTTATTCTTTTCTATACATTTAAGATTAGTGATGAGTTTAACAACTTAGTTTGAAGAAACCAATATATTGGCAGTTTTCACCCATGATACACTGGGTTCACCTGATGACAATAGTTTTTGTCATTCTAGAAAACAGGATGAAATTTTAAAATAAAGGCAGACAGGAATCATGATGTTCTTATTTTATACTTTATTAATGATATGTAGAACATACAAGGTCAACCAAAATTGCAATCAAGACATCATTAAAATGGAATTACTTGCTTTTTAAAATTTTTACTGAATTTACTGGAGTGACATTGGTTAATAAAATTGTATAGATAAGAAGTATACTTGTTTTTAAAAATTAACATTTCCCTTGAAATGATATTCTGCTATATAGAACGCCACCATTTGTTGGCTTGCACAAAAAAACCCATCTAATTCAGTGGTAACTTCTGTACGACTTTTCCTCATGGGACACATTTTGTGACCTACTTTTCTGTCCCCTTCCTCTGACTTTCATAGCTTGATTAATTCTACTTTAGATCATCTTACATACACAAATACACACATACCTTCTTGGAGCCCCATCTTCCTTTTCAAAAAATTTGAGCTTCCTTTTATGTGATTTGTCCTCTTTTGAACTGAAATTAAACATTATGACAAATCAGTGCTCTCAGTATCTAAGGACCCTGAGTATGTCCATAACTCACTCTCTCAGTCTCCTCAAAAACCTTCTATCAACCATGTAATCCTCCTGATTAAATTAAATGCATTTGTCTTATGTCCTTGTATTTACAATTAATTTTAAATACTTTTGTTTGTTTTGCTTTAGGTATTTTAGTGATACTGTTTTCTGAAAAGTGTTATTACAAATATGGATTAAATAATAATTTATAATTGCTTTGTTTTCAGACCTCAAAGCATTTCACATGCAATAATCTGTGGACTCAATTGGGAATGCAAACACCATTTAGCAACATTACCATGGGAAAATGTATTGTTTCTAATTCCAAACAACAATCCATTAGTGTTTCTGTTGTGGTTATTATTAATGATGATAGCCCCATCAATTATAGGTTAATACGGTTGACCCTTGAACAACATGGGTTTGAACAGTGTGGGACCACTTATATACAGATTTTCTTCAATCAATACAGTAGACCCTCCATAGCCATGGGTTTCACATCAACCATGGATGTAAAACAATATTTTGTATTCGCAGCTGGAATCTGTGGATGCTGAGGACCAACTGTATACATTGTTTTTTGTCATTTTATATAAGGGGCTTGAGCATACTCTTTTTATATAAAAATGTCCTAAAACCACTTCCTGGCAGATACCAAGGGACAAATGTAGCTCAGTTTTTGGGAAGTCAAAATAACAAGGGACAAATATAGTTAAATTTTGGGGTGGGGGTCAAAATTTGTACATGGATTATCAAGTATGCTGGAAGGGGCAGGGTGTCAGCACCCTTAACCCCCTTTGTTGAAGAGTCAACTGTATATTCTTCCCAGTCAGGCTTCTTTAGAGAGTTTTCTGTAGTTATTCATTTTCTTTGTAATGTTGATCAAAACTCTACTTTGCCTTTTCCATATGTTTCTCCTTAAGGACTCTGCATTTTGTTTTACTAACCTGTAATGATCTGAAAAGAAGTTGGCTTATTTTAACAGTATGTCTAATGTTCCTAAAAGTTTTTTTTTAATCTTTTTTATTGTTGTTCAAGTACAATTGTCTCCATTTTCCCCCCACCACTCCTCCTGACCCCAGCAGTCCCCACTTTCCACCCTTGATCCTAACCCCATTTGGTTTTGTCCATGTGTCCTTTATAGATGTTTCTAAAAACCCTCCCCTCTTTTTCCCCCCATTATCCCCTCTCCTCTTTTCTGGTTACTGTCAGTTTGTTCTTAATTTCAATGTCTCTGGTTCTGTTTTGCTTGCTTGTTTGTTTTGTTAATTAGGTTCCACTTATAGGTGAGATCGAGATTGTATAGTATTTGTCTTTTACCTCCTGGCTTATTTCACTTAGCATAATGCTGCTCAGTTCCATCCATGCTGTTGCAAAGGGTAAGAGCTCCTTCTTTCTTTCTGCTGTGTAGTATTCAATTGTGTAAATGAACCATAGTTTTTTGATCCGTTCATTTACTGGTGGGCACTTAGGTTGCTTCCAGCACCTGGCTATTGTAAATTGTACTTCTATGAACATTGGGGAACATAGGTTGCTTTCCATTGGTGTTTATTAAAAGTTTTAAGTACACAACTTTGATTTGTGTCTTGGTTAGCCATTAATAGATTTCCAAATCTGCATATCTTTTCTCATTAGAGGATTTCAACAGTTATTCAAATTAAAGCTAGAAAAGCATAGTTATATTAAGATTTTCATTTATATATATGCAAACAACCTATATTTAACACAGTTCCAAAATACTTTGATTGGTAGGGCATTCATATTCCTGTTTTTTAAATATATTTTATTGATTATGCTGTTACAGCTGTTCCATTTTTTTCTCCCCTTTATCCCCCTCTACTCCGTACCCCCCTCCCACCAGTATTCCCCAACCTTAGTACATGTCCATGGGTCATACATATAAGTTCTTTGGCTTCTCCATTTCACATACTATTCTTAACCTCCCCCTGTCTATTTTATACCTACTATTTATGCTGCTCATTCCCTCTACCTTTCCCCCTATTCTCCCTCCTTCCCGTTCACACTAATAAGCCTCCATGTAATCTCTATTTCTGTGATTCTGTTCCTGTTCTAGTTGTTTGCTTAGTTTGTTTTGCTTTTTGTTTTTAGGTTCATTTGTTAATAGTTGTGAGTTTGTTGTCATTTTACAGTTCACGCTTTTGATCTTCTTTTTCTTAGATAAGTCCCTTTCACATTCCATATAATAAGGGCTTGGTGATGATGAACTCCTTTAACTCAACCTTATCTGGAAAGCACTTTATCTTCTCTTCCATTCTAAATGATAGCTTTGCTGGATAGAGTAATCTTGGATATAGATCCTTGCCTTTCATGACTTGGAATACTTCTTTCCAGCCCTTTCTTGTCTGCAAGATTTCTTTGGAGATATCAGCTGACAGTCTTATTAAAACTCCTTTGTAGGTAACCGTCTCCTTTTCTCTTGCTGCTTTGAAGATTCTTTCCTTCTCTTTAATCTTGGGTTATGTAATTATGATGTGTCCTTGGTGTCTACTCTGTTGGATCAGTTTCTTTGGGACTCTCTGAGCTTCCTGGACTTCGTGGAAATCTATTTCCTTTGCCAGATTAGTGAAGTCCTTCATTATGTTTTCAATGTCTTGCTCTTCCTCTTCTCCTTCTGGTATCCCTATGATTTGGATGTTGGACCATTTAAAGTTGTCCCACAGTTTCCTAAGCCTCTCCTCATTTTGTTGAATTCTTGTTTCTTCATTCTGTTCCAGTTGAATGTTTGTTTCTTCCTCTTCTCCAAATAGTCGATTTGACTCCTGGTTTATTTCCCATCAATATTGGTTTCCTGTGATGGGAACCAATAGTTCCCATCATTTTACCTTATTTCATAGCCTTCACTTTTTCCTCTATTTACAACCATACTCAACCACTTCTGTGAGCATCCTGATTACTAGTGTGTTGAACTCTACATCTGATAGGTTGGCTATTTCTTCATCATTTAGTTCAGTTTTGGGAGCTTTGATCTACTCTTTCATTTGGGCCATATTTTCTGTCTTGGTGCACTTGTTACATAGTAAGTGATGCAGCCTTAGGTTTTCACCAGGGTGGGGCAACCCACATCCCTGTGTTGTGGCACTGTATTTTGGGGAAGGGTCAGAGAGGGAACGGTGCTGCTTGCTCAGCCCTTGCCCTACTTTCAGTCACTTCCCCCAGTACCCACAAGCAAATTGGGGCCTTCTGGTGTGGATTCCTAAGTGTGTGGGCTTATGTACATTCTAGGACCCTGTGAGTCTCTCAACCAAAATCTCCTGTGAGGTTGGGCATTTCTTCTGCTGCCTCAACCCACACAGTTTTTTTTCAGTCAAAGGTTTTGAGGATTTATTTCCCCACATTGGAACCCTGGGTTGTTTGGTCTGTCTCACTCCCTACTTTTTCCTTCCAGTTATCCACATACAAATGTGGGGCTGCCTGGTCTGCCAGCTGCCTCACCAGGTCTACCAGCCATGCATCCTCTCCACCCTGGTTCCTCTCTGCCATGCTTCCCATCTGCGCCCCTCTACCAGTCTGGGTGAATGTTTCTTCTTTAACATGTTGGTTGTCAGATGTCCATACAGTTTGATTTTCTGGCATTCTGTGTTTTTTTTTTTAATTTGTTGTTGTCCTTCTTTTGGTTGTGTGAGGAGGCAAATTGTATCTACCTACATTTCCCTCTTGTCCGGAAGTCCTGCATTCATGTTCTTCTTTTCCAGTAACATCATTTCATTTTGGCAAGGGAACAGAATGTGTAAGAGAGACAGAAACTGGCCAGTGCAAAAGCACCAGTCACCTCCATTGCCTTAGGCTGCACTTCTGCCACACTACCCTTTTTGCTACTTGGATCTTGCTGATGTCTTTTGGTTAAACTGGCAAATGAGACAAAGAAATTGACTTACTTGAGTAATGTAATTAAAGGCTAACAAATTATCCTTCGATGGTAAAGAAAACTACATGATTGCTCTTTTTATTTCAATCTGTTGTACAAAAGATGAATGTGTTCCATTTGAAATTGGAAGACCCCATATTACAGTAGGAGGACAGGTGTCCTTCAGTCACACTGCTTGCCTTGAATTCTAGCCCTACCAATTAATAAATATGTGGTATTGGGCAAGTTGTTAATCTGGACTTTATTTATCTTGTTCATAAAAAGGATAATTCCCAACTTCTATGATGCTGTAAATAAAACATTTGACACAGAATGGACATTTTGTAAATGTTTTCTTAAACCTTTTGTTAACAATTCTTATTACTAAATATTAATATTTCTCCTTTGGTAATTATAGCTGTTCACTGCCACATTTTAAAATCTGTACTTGTTTTATATGTAGAAGTAGAACAAATTCTGACATCCAAGTTTCTGTTTTTCTGGGTAGTTTCTGAGAAATTCAGAGAGAAATCACATAATCAAAAAAACTGAAACAACTATTTTGCCCTACTTTACCGTGTATCACCATTTTAAGCAGCAGCAAGATCTTAAAACAAAGATATTAAGCTCTAACAATACAAATGACTATGGAACTTTTGATGGCACAATGGTTAAGAGAGGGGACTTAGGAATGAGATGGATTCTGACTTGAACTCAAAGCTGTCATGTAATAGCTCTGTAACCTTAGAAAAATTAACCTCTTTATTATTCAGTTTTTTAATCTGTAAAATGGGAGATGATAATTGTACTTACCTCATAGGGTTATTGTGAGGATTAAATTAAATAATATATAAAGCACTTAGTATACAGCCTGATTCATTAAAGGATAGCTCAACCACCTCCTCACCATCATCTATAGTTCTGTATTGGAGATTGGCAAAGCATGTCACAGCAGTGCTTCTCAGAGCCTTTGACATGCTAAAGAAGCACTGTTTAACTTTGTTCAGTGCATTATTTTCTAAACTCATTTATCTATGTAACCCCTTTTCTCTCAAAATACTTAATACCTGAAGTATAATTTAGAAAATGCTGATTATCATGCACTTAATAACTCCTCTCTCTGTCTTTCTCTCTCATTTTATTGTACTGCACTCTTATTTTAACTATATAAAATTTTGTCAATGTCAAGGAGTGACCAAACCAGTTATCTCAGTATGGCAAGGACAGAATGTTTTCAGTGTAATGACAAACACTATATTAATATGGTACTTTTTGTATCAGGTTAATATGACTTCAAAGTATAGCTTCACAGGATAAGTTTATTCTACTTATTGACTTTCAGAAACAACTTACTGTGAAAGGATAAAAACGTGAGGCAGATTTGTGTTTGTTTTTATAATTAGTGTATGGGCATTAGTGCAGAGGTTGGCTATTATAATACATCACACAGGAGGAAATTTAATATTTTCAGTTGGTAGAATGTTCTTATTTATGAATTTTTATACTAAATGATACCAGAATTTTTTCAGAGGCATAATAGTAAGTTCTGCTTTTCTCTAATTCAGATACCTAATAGAATACTAATTAGATTTCTGTAACTGGTGTATCCTTAGGTTCTTGTGGCCAGGTAAAAATAAATATCCTATCTCTGAACATAATACTCTTTCTAATTTTAACCTTAATGTGATCTCCAACCTAATTCCCCTTTTGGAAAGCATACCTGAAGAAAATGCAAACAAAAAGAGATTTCAATTTCAACAAAAGTTTAAATACCCCTTTCTGGCCAGCACTGTGCTGGATGTGGTAGGAGGGAAAGAGTGAGCAGGTAATAGCTCAGGATAAACAATGAAGTGGTCTTTTCTTTCCAGGGAGCTGATGTTTTCAGGATCTATTCTATTTTTTGACTAATAATGATATTTTATTTTGGTACTCAAATATCAATTCAGGTAGTGCTTTCAGATGTACACAAAAATGGCCCTCTCTAGAGTTTGGTAGAATTTAGGGTACAGAGTAAATATCTGTCCCTTCCATTCATTCTTGTACTAGTTTTACCAGGTCTAAAAGGTACGAGGTTAAAGTGGCAAATGGTGGCGGTCATATCCTAATTTCATTGTAAGTGTAGGCTATGGCTTGGTTTTGTGCTTATATTTTCCCCCTTTATATAGTAACAATTTATTCATGGGAATTCTCTTTTCCAAGAGCTCAAATTGTTGGAAAACAGAACCAATATATATAAGGACAAATGGTTTCTGGCCTTGGCCTACACACCTAGTGGACAACTATAAGCACATCAGAGCATCACCTCCACAAATGACACAATCAAGGGGTGGACTCAGCAGGCACCAGAGCCCCGCTGAAATATATCCTGTTTGTGGAGTGGGCCCCTGAACAGCTGATCCTCCCTGGTGGTCAGAGATTGGTGGTCAGGGGTCATAGTCAGTCTTTGCAGCTGATCTTCCTGGGTAAATCCCTCCCAACAGCAATCAAGGCACAACTACAAGAGGACAGTGTACACAGCCTATGTGGTGGGCGCACCCGGAGTACTTGGCTGGGGTGATAGTGGAAGCTGTGCCAATGAACTCTATGGGACACATACTATGTTAAGCCACACTATACCAAGCCAGGGACACATGGATCTACCTAATATATAGAAACAAATACAGGGTGGCTGCCAAAAATAAGGATACAAAGAAACGTGGCCCAAATGAAGGAACAGAACAAAACTCCAGGGAAAGAACTAAAGAAAATGGAGACATGCAATCTACTAGATACAGGGTTCAAAAGAGTGGTTATAAGGATGCTCAGTGAACTTAGGGGAAGAGTAGATGAACTCAGAGAGAACTTCAACAGTGTAAAAGAGGACATGGAAACCATAAAAAAGAACCAGTCAGAAATGAAAGATACATGAACTAAAATGAAGAACAACTTACAGGGAATCAATGGTAGAGCAAACAAAGCCAAGAATCAAACCAGTGATTTGGAATATAAAGAAGAAAAAACACTCAATCAGAACAGGAAATATAAAAAGAATCCAAAAGAATGAGGATAGTATAAGGAGCCTCTGGGAAAACTTCAAGAATACCAACATTCGAATCATGGGGGTGCCAGAAGGAGAAGAGAGAGAGCAAGAAATTGAAAACCTATTTGAAAAGATAATGACAGACAACTTCCCTAACTTGATGAAGGAAATAGACATACAAGTCCAGTAATCTCAGAGAGTCCCAAAAAAGATGATCCCAAAGAGGCCAACACCAAGACACATCATAATTAGAATGCAAAAGGTTAAAGACAAAGAGAATCTTAAAAGCAGCAAGAGAAAAGCAGCTAGTTACCTACAAGGGAGCTCCCATCAGACTGCTAGCTGATTTTTTTAAAAGAAACTTTGCAGGCTACAAGAGATTGGCAAGAAATATTCAGTGATATAAATCAAGGACCCACAATCTAGATTAGTCTATTCAGCAAAGCTATCATTTAGAACAGCAACCCCCAGCCTTTTTGGCACCAGCAACTGCTTTCCTGGAAGGCAATGTTTCCATGGACCAGGGTGGGAGGGATGGTTTAAGCATATTACATTTATTTTTCACTTTATTTCTGTTATTATTATACCCAAACTGTGACTGAGACAGTGTGCAGTGTGGGAAAGGTGCACAGAAGGAAGTGGTAAATAAAATAATACATGGGCCACATGTGGACTAAGATAAGTGTAGGATTCTGACTTAAAGCCTGCCACCAGATGCACCTGTACAATTGAAGTACTTGCACTCACTTACCACTATAAAGCCTGCCACAGATGCTGCCTGTCACTTGCCACTCACTGATGGGGTTTTGATAGAAGTCTGCAAGCAATTGATTTATTAAGGTCTCTGTGCTGTCAAACCTCTCTGCTCATGATGATCTGTATTTGCAGCCACTCCCCAGCACTAGCATCACTGCCTCAGCTCTACCTGAGATAATCAGGCATTAGATTCTCATAAGAGGTGAATAGCCTACATCCTTTATGCACAATTTACAGTAGGCTTCATGCTCCTAGGAGGATGTAATTCTGCCGCATATCTGACAGGAGACAGAACTCAGGTGGTAATGTATGCAATGGGGAGAATCTGTAAATACTTATGAAGCTTCACTTGCTCACCCACTGCTTATCTCCTGCTGTGCAGCCTAGTTCTTTAAGGGCCATGAATAGGTACTGGTCTGTGGTCCTGGGGGTTGGGGAATCCTGATTTTGAATCAAAGGACAGATAAAGAGCTTCCCAAACAAGAAAAAGCTAAAGGAGTTTTTCATTACAAAACCAATGTTATGAAATGTTAAAGAGTCTTTAAGAAGAAAAGAAGATTGAATTGGGTGCAAGATGGCAGAGGAGTGAGTGGAAGCCACACTAACCTCCTCCCAGGCCCAATCTGGGATTACAACAAAATTGTGGAGAAATCACCTGGAACAAACAACTGAACGATAGTGAGAGAGAAGCCTCATAACCTCAGACAGACAGAAGAATCAGCATCAGCACAACCTCACTGTTAAGGAGTGTGGAAGAGACTTGAGAGGGCTGGCTGGGTGCCCAAAGGCAGCAGTGCCAGAGTGGTAATTAAGCAACTCACTGGATTCCTCTGAGAAGTGTTGGGTCTAAACCCTAAGCTGGGATTCACAGCCTAGAGCACTAGAGCCCAAAAAGTACACAGAAAATATCCAGTGACAAAAAGTGGCATGGTTGCTCCCTGCCAGAGACAGACAGCTGGAGGTGCAAACAGCCATTTAAAGGGCCAATGCATACATTTTCAGTTGCAGTCATTTACCCTGCACTCTGGGAGAGGCAGGGGCAGAGTGGACTAGAGATGCCTGAGGAGTGACTGGGGATGCAAACATTGGGGAACTGAGAGAGTAGATGCCAGGATCCTGCTGCTAAGTCATTCCCCCTACTGCAGCAGCCATCCTGCTCAGGTAGATGACTCACCTCTGAGCATCAGCAGTCTGACAGGAAACAATAGCCCTGAGCCTCAGGAGGGGATCTGCCCCACCCTATGGTGCTTAAGCCTGACTGCTGAGTGCAGAGTGACTAAATTAACAACTGAAGGAGACAGCCACAAACAGTAGATTCCTGGAAGTCTCAAATAGGCAGCATAAGATCAAACAGGGTCACCACCTGACATCACCAGAGGTGACTCCAGAAAGAAAAAACAGTGATAAATACTAAAGGCTACTGAGACAAAATCCACTGTCATCATCTCCATGATTTGCAATAGTTTCTTTCCCACGTAGCTTTTAAACATTCATTTCTTGTCCATGAAGTTTGTGCATATCAAGTCACTAGATTTTATACTGTAGTTTACTTCAATTCACAATTTTGCTCCTTCCTTCTCTTACCCCATTTTACCTTCTTCTTTCCTCTCATTATTTTCATTTCAAACTTTGTTTTCTGTCTTGCCACAACTTGTTTCCATTCCTCACTCTTAGTATTTCTTCCCAGTCTAGCCTCTCAAAACCAATTTTCTTGCCAATGGGCATCTCACATTCTTTTTCCCACTCTTAAAATACCTGAAGTCTATCTCCACCTTCAGTAATATTTGCTCATTGGATGTGGATAGGGTAATTGTCATTGCATTTTTTCAGTTTTATCTCTAGATCTTTACTAATTTTATATTTCAAATCTCAAACTTTACCGGTCCCCTCTTGTACTCTTTTGTCATCTCAAATTTTTATATTTGCCCTGTCTTAGCCTGTTTTTTTTTCTTTCTTCTTTTTCTCTATCATCCTTCCCTTTTGTTTTTCTTTATTCTCCTTTTTTTCTTTTATCTTTTTATTGTCACCTCCAATTTTTATTTTTTCCTGTGTTAGCCTGGTTTTCATTCCTCACCCTTAATATTTACTCTCCCTCTATCATTTCAGAATCACTTCCCTTTCCACTAGACATGTCATAAGTTTTTATTTATTTTTCCCCTCTTATTCCCATCCCAACTATATTAATTTTAGCTCATTTCTTGTTGACAGTACTGTGGTAAATCTTTCTGTCCAATTTGGCTCCATGTTTTTATTATTTATTTACCTTTTTCCTTTACTTTTCTTTCTCTCTCTCTCTACATTTTTTATTTTTTAAAATTTCTGTTTACACCTAACACTATATGCTTCCCTTCTCATACCTCATTCCATCTTCTTCATTTCCTTTTTATTTATGATGTAAATATCACTTTCTCTCTTTACATTGCTCCAGCTCTTAACTTTTATTAGTGTTTCTCTCCCTACCCTCTCAAAATCCTATTTCTTTCAGGATGTCATCTCATATTCACTCCTTTGTCTTATAATAGTTGTAATATCTTTCCATCTGTATTAATACTAGTTCATTTGCTGTTGATAGTGGGATTGTGGGAGGGAGTTATTTTTGCAGTTGTGGGTTTGTTTATTGGGCTTGGTGGTTTTGTTCTGGCAGAACCTGTAGAACAGCATACAAGATGTGGTGGGTAGAGTGACCCTCAGTCAACTAGCTGGAGGGATTGACCCACCAAAGAATGACCCAACAACAATCAAAACCCAATTACATCCAAAAAACCAACATAAATGGCATAAATGGCATCCCAAGAGCATCAAGTTCAGGAGATCAAAGAGACTGCATCACTGAATCTAATAGGACTCCTACCATAGATGTTCATACTACAAAGTCAGATGGTCAAAACAGATCAACTGAAGAAGCAGAAACAAACAAGAAGAGTCTCCCAAATAATATGAACACAAAGAAACAACCCCCAATCAAAAGGAAAGGAGGAATACTCAAAAAGAGTACTAAATGAAATAGTAGTAAGTCAACTATCAGCTACTGAGTTCAAAACAGTGGTTCTAAGGAAGCTCAATGAGCTCAGTGAGAATTACCAAAAACCACAGGAATGCTATAAGGAATTTACTGCAAAATATATCAGCATAAAAAAGATGTAGAAACTATCAACAAGAACCAAGAGGAAATGAAGAATACAGTTTCTTAATTGAAGAACACAGTAGAAGTAATCAAAAGCAGGCTAGATGTGTCACGGCAGATGTGTCTGTGTGGATAGAGCACTATAGTGCAAACAAAGGGGTCACCGGTTTGATTATAAGTTGGGGCACATGCCTGAATTGTGGACCAGGTCCCCAGTAGGTGGCACTCTAGAGGCAACCACACATTAATATTTCTCTGCCTGTCCCCCCTCTCTTCCCCTCTGTCTAGAAATAAATAAAATCATTTAAGGAAAAGCAGGCTAGATGAAGCAGAGAATTGAATCACAGAGCTGGGGCACAAGGTAGAAGAAGATTCCCAGAAGATTAAGAAAAGGAAAAAAGACTCAAAAAGAATGAAGAAGGATTAAGGAAACGTCAAGATAATATAAAACTTAGTAATATTCATATGATAGGGATACCAGAAGGAGTAGAGGAGTACAGAATAGAAAACCTGTTTGAAAAAGTAATGATGGAAAACTTCCCTAATCTAATGAGAGAAAAAGTCAAACAAATCCAGGAAGCACAGAGGGTCCCAATCAAGATGAACACAAAGAGGCCCACCCCAAGACACATCATAATAAAAATGGCAAAATGCAAATATAAAGAGATCATCTTAAAGGTAACAAGAGAGAAAGAGGAAGTAACATACAAGGGACCTCTCACATACAGGTTAGCAGCGGTCTTCTCAACAGAAACACTACAAGCCATACGGGAATGGCAACAAATATTCCAAGTAATAAAAAAGCAAAGGCCTGCAACCAAGAATACTCTACCCAGCAAAACTCTCATTTAAAATGGAAGGTAAATAAGGACTTGCCCAGACCAAAGAAGGCTGAAAGGATACATCTTCACCAAACCAGCACTGCAACATTTTCTAAAGAAACTGCTTTAAGGAGATGAAGAAAAGAGTGAGAGAAAGAAGAACACAGGCACAAAGGGGGAAAATGGCAATGAATAAGTACCTATCAGTAATACCCTTAAATGTAAATGGATTAAATGTCTAAATTAAAAGACATAGGGTAGCTGAATGGATAAGCTGGGCAGTGAAAGAAATACCTTATGATCTCACTTTTAATAGGAACCTAATCAACAGAATAAACAAACAAGCAAAATATAATCAAAGACACTGAAATAGAGAACAGGCTGACAGTGACCAGAAGGGTGGGAATTTCAGGGGAAAGGGGGAAGGGTTTACAGGAACAAGTATAAAGGACACATGGACAAAAACAAGGGGGGTGGAAATGGGAGGGAGGTGGGGAGGGCTGGGGGGTGGGTTGAGCTGGGAGTAAAAGGCAGAAAACTGTACTTGAACAACAACTAAATTTTTTTAAAAATTACCTGCACATATTCTGCCTACAAGAGACCCACCTCAGAACAAAATACCTACACAGTCTGAAAGAGAAGGGTTGGAAAAAATTATTCCAAACAAGTGGACAATAAAAATAAGCCAGGGTAGCAATACTTGTATCAGACAAAATAGACTTCAAAAAAAAGGCCATGAAAAGAGACCCAGAAGGGCACTTTGTAGTACTCAAGGGAAGAATCCAAGAAGACATGATATTGCAAACATACATTCACCCAGCATAGGAGCACCCAAATATATAAGGAAAATCTTGGAGGACTTCAAGAAAGATATAGTCAGCAAACACTTATAGTAGGGGATTTTAATAGTCCACTGTCAACAGTAGATATACATTACAAACAGAATATCAACAAGTATATTGTGGAACTGAACAACACATTAGATCAAATGGACTTATAATCATATAAACACATATATATAATCATATATACACACACATATATACACACATATGTGTATATCAGAAAGCAGATATACATGTATATCTCCTTTCATCCCAGAGAAGCAAAATACATATTCTTTTAAAATGTGCATGGAGCATTTTCAAAGATAGACCACATGATAGGACACAAAACAAGTCTCAACAAAATCAAGAAATTTGAAATTATATCATGCATTTTCTTGGACGACAGGGGCCTGAAACTAAAAACCAACTTCAAGTAAAAAACTCAAAAACATTCAAACTCATGGAGACTGAATAGTATGAATGGGTTTAGAATGAAATCAAGGAAGAAATCAAAAAGTTTCTAGAAAGAAACAAAAATGAATACACAACAGCCCAAAAAGTATAGTATACAACAAAGGCAGTCCTGAGAGGGAAGTTCATAGCAATACAGGCCTACCTAAAAAAGACAGAAATTTTTTAGACAAACAACCTACCTAACACTACATCTATAGGAACTGGGGGAAAAGCAACAAACAAAGCCCAGAGAAATTAGAAGGAAGGAAATCATCAAGATTAGAGCAGAATTAAATGATATAGAAACTAAAAGAATAATTCAAAGGATCAGTAAATCCAGGAGCTGATGCTTCCAAAATAGAAACTAAATTAACAAGCTTTTAACTAGACTCATCAAGAAGAAAAGAGAGGACCCAAATAAATAAATTCAGAAATTAAAGGGGAAATTATAACAGATACCACAGAAATACAAAGGATTATAAGAAATTACTGGGAACAACTATATGCCAAGAAGTTTGAAGACCTGTGTGACATGAATAAACTTCTAGAAAAGTATAAATTTCCAAAACTGAATGAAGAAGAAGTGGTAACACTGAACAGAGTGATTACAGCTGGTGAATTTGAAGCAGTAATCAGAAAACTCCCAACACACAAAAGCCCTGAACTGTACAGTTTTACAGGAGAATTTTACAAAATGTTTAAAGAGCTAACCACAATCCTTCTCAAACTATTCCAAAAAATCAAAAAGAGACAAAACTCCAAAACTATTATTATGAAGCCAGTATCATCCTAATCCTAATACCAGATAAAAACACAGCAAAGTAAGAAAACTACACAATACCACTGATGAAACATAGACACTAATTCCTCAACAAAATATTGACAAACTGAATCCATCAATACATTAAAAAGATCATATACCATGACCAAGTGGGATGCATCCCTGGGATGCAAGGATGGTGCAATATTTGCAAATCAATAAATGTAATACATTAAATAAATAACAGAAAAGACAAAGTTACTTGATCATATCAATAGATGCAGAAAAACATTTTATGAGGTACAGCACCCATTTATGATAAAAACACTTAGCAAAGTGGGAATCAAGATAACAAGGGCTATATTCGAGAAACCTACAGCCAACATCATATTTGATGGGAAAAAGCTAAACCTTTCCCACTAAGACTAGGAGCAAGACAAGTGTGTCTGCTTTCATCACTTCTATTCAATGTCGTATTGCATGTTCTAGCCACAGTGATCAAACAATAAAGAGAAAAGACATACAAGTTTGAAAGGAGGATCTAAAACTGTCATTGTTTGCACATTGCATTACAGTGTACATCAACAACCTTATCGGCTAAATAAAAAAACTACTCAACATAATAAGGGAATTTGGCAAAAACATTGAGATAAAAGGTCAATATTCAGAAATCAAATGCATTTTGTCCACCAACAATGAATTTGAATGGATATCTGAGGCAGAAATTAGGAACAAAATCCCATCTGATATAGCAACAAGAAAAATAAAGTACCTAGGAATAAACCTAACCACAGATGTAAAAGACCTATACTCAGAAAACTACACAACACTGCCCTGACTGGTGTGGCTCAGTGAATTGAGTGATGGCCTGCAAACCAAAGGGTTGCAGGTTTGATTCCCAGTGACAGCACATGCCTGGTTTGTGGGCCAAGTTCCCAGTGGTCGATACTTGAGGGGCAACCACACGTTGATATTTCTCTCCCTTTCTTTATCCTTTCCCCTCTCTAAAAATAAATGAATAAAATTATTTATTTATTTATTTTATTTATAAAAGAATGAAAACTACACACCTTTGAGGAAAGGAATTAAGGAAGACACAAATAAATGAAAGCATATATCATGTTCATGGATTGGAAGAATTAATATCATCAAAATATCCATACTACCCAAAGCAGTGTATAGATTCAATGCAATCCCTGTTAAGTTACCAATGGCATATTTCACAGATATCAACCAAATACTTAAAAAAATATATGGAACTATAAATGACCCCAAATAGCCTCACCAATTTTGAGAAATAACAGCATAGTAGGGGTCACAGTACCTGATATCAAATTGTATTACAAGGCCACTATATTTAAAAGAGTCTGGTATTGGCATAAGAACAGACACATAGATCAATAGAACAGAACAGAGGGCCCAGAAATAAACCCAAGTCTCTATGGTCAACTAATATTTGACAAAGGGAGTAGCAGTATAAAATAGAGTAAAAATAGTCTGTTCAACAAATAGTGTTGGGAGATCTGGAAAACTGCATGCAAAAAAAAAAATGAAACTCAATCACTAACTTACACTATACACAAAAAATAAATTCAAGATAGATGGAAGACTTAAATATAAGTCATGCCACAATAAAAGTCCTAAAGGAGAACATAGGCAGGAAAATCTCAGATATGCCATGCAACAATATTTTCACCAATGTGGCCCCTAGAGCAAGGGACATAAAGGAAAGAATAAACAAAGGGGATCTCATCAAAATAAAAAGCTTCTGGACAGCTAAAGAAAACAGCATTAAAATGAAAAGAGAACCAACCATTGGGGAAACCACATTTGCCAATAATACCTCGGACAAGGGTTTGATCTCCAAAATATATAAAGAACCCACACAAGTCTATTCCAGGAACATAAACAACCCAATTAAAAAATGGGCAAAGGACCTGAACAGACACTTCTCCAAGGAGGACATACAGAGGGCACAGAGACACATGAAAAGATGCTCAGCATCACTAGCCATCAGTGAGATCTGAATTAAAACCACAATGAGATAGCACTTCACATCGGTCAGAATGGCCATCATAAACAAAGCAACAAACAAGTGTTGGAGAGGATGTGGAGAAAAGGGAACCCTAGGGCACTGTTGGTGGGAATGCAGACTAGTATAACCACTACAGAAAACAGTATGGAATTTCCTCAGAAAACTAGAAATGGAACTGCATTTTGACCCAACAGTTCCACTGCTGCAATTATACCCTAAGAGCCCTGAAACACCAATCAAAAATAACCTATGCACCCCAATGTTCATAGCAGCACAATTTACAATAGCCAAGTGCTGGAAACAACCTAAGTGCCCATCAGTAAATGAATGGATCAAAAAACTATGGTTCATTTACACAGTGGAATAGTATGCAGCAGAAAGAAGGAGCTTCTACCTGCTGCAGCATTGATGGAACTGGAGAGCATTATGCTAAGTGAAATAAGCCAAGCATTGAAAAGGGAGATACCATATGATCTCATGTTTAAGTGGAATCTAAACAACAAAACAAACAACCAAGCAAAATATAATCAGATATATTGAAATTAAGAACAAACTGACAGCAATCAGAGGGGAGGTGGCAGGGGATAATGGGGGGAAAAGGAGTTAGGATTTTCAGGAACATGTATAAAAGACACATGGACACAACCAAAGTGGGGTAGTATCAAGGGTAGGAAATGGGGATGGCTGGGGTGTGGGGGAGAAGTAGGGGGAAAACGGAGAGCACTGTACTTGAACAATGATTAAAAAAGTAAAAAAAAAAAAAAGAAGAAGAAGAATTGGTCTGATAAGCTTCCATATCCATCTTTGAAATATCTTGACCTTCCCTAGTTGCTCAAAGAGTTAGGACTATAGAGGGAGAAGGGAGCTATGAAAGCTACTGTGGACAAAATGAATATCAGAAGTCCATTTAAATTGATTTCAGATTTTCTAATGGAGAAAATGTTAGGGAATTATGTTGGAATTGTTCACACTTACATGTTGTTCATTCTAGATAAGAGTGAATTCAGAAGTACTGACCCAATCAATTTATCAGAGTATTGGACAGTATTGAATATGAACTTAGTTTTAGAAGAGCTATTTTGGCCTTTAGTTGCCTTACTATTTGTAAGTCAATCATTGTGAATACTTTCTTTTCTAATGCTAAAACTGGAATACTGTCTGAAAGAGATACTGAACAGCTTTCCTCACTTCCTTGTATCTTGTGCTTGAATACAAAGGTGCTGTAAGTATGCCATTTTTATGCTTAGAATATTTCATATATTGTAAAATGTTTTAGAATTTATTTTACATTTTGATCTGTTAATATTTAAATGAGGAGGGAAAGTCCAGAAACACAGAACTTACTGCATAGTTTATTGCACTTCATAAATTTTTGTTCAATGAAGATGTCTGTGATCACAAAGAAATAAGATTAAACCAAAACCATAATTTCAATTACAGTTTACATTCAATATTATTTTGTTTCAGGTGTACAGCATATTGGTTAGGCAATTGTACTTTGCAGAGTATTCCCCATGGTATTTCCAGTACCCATCTGATACCATACATAGTTAAAATATTACAATATTACCAACTGTATTCCCTATGCTGTATTTTACATCCTGGTAACTGTTTCATAACTACCAACTTATACTTCTTAATCCCTTCACTTTTTCCACCCAGCTCCCAAGCCCGCAGCCCTCCTCCCATGTGGCAAGCATCAGTCTGTTCTCTGTGTCTATGAGTCTGTTTCATTTTTGTTTGTTCATTTATTTTGTTCTTTATATCCCACTTGTATGTGAAATTACATGGTATTTATCTTTTTCTAACTGAATTATCTCACTTATACCATTAATTTTTGAAAGATATCAAAGAGATTGATCACCAGCAAAATAGTATATCAAATTTCTATATATTATGAATAATAACTAGAAAGTGGTTTTGTTTTGTTTTGGCTTTTTTTTGCCAGCAAGGCTGAGAAGAGACACCTTTTATTTATATTAATATTTTAATTGAATAATATTTAGTAACAGTAGTAAGAGTTGCTACGCTCTATTTTATTATCTTTGTTCTCAATATAGGCATATGCAAAAACATTGATTTATTGTTGAACATTTGAAATTGGATTCTGTATTTCTTTTGCTACTTAATTGTTACTTATTCCTAATCTGTACCTTCTCCCCCAATACTTTATTTATTCATTTATTTCTAAGGTTTTATTTATTTATTTTTAGAGAAGGGAAGGGAGGGAGAAAAAAGAGGGAGAGAAACGTCAGTATGTCATTTTACCTCTCACGGGCCCTCTACTGGGGACCTGGCCTGCAACCCAGGCATATGCCCTGACTAGGAATCCAACCAGGGTCCCTTTGGTTCACAGGCTGTCACTCAATCTACTGAGCCACACCAGCCAGGACTTCCCAAAATACTTTGGATTGCAGAATGAAAATGTGAAAAACTTGAGCCACATCAGGTTATTCATGATTTTTAAATAGTAATACACAATACAATATACAAATGATGTATTATGGAATCGTACAGTTGAAATCTGTATAACTTTATTAACTAATATAACCCTGATAAATTCAGTAAAATTAAATAAATCAATAATAAAGAATTGAGCGACTGCTATATTTGTGGTATCAAGATAAGTGTGGTTTGCCCTGGCCAGCATGGCTTAGTGGGTTGGGCATCAAGCTGCAAGGCAGAGGGTACTGGTTTTATTCTCAGTCAGTACACACGCCTGAGTTGTGGCCAGGTACCTGGTTGGGCGCATGGGAGAGGCAACCAATTGATGTTTTTCTTGCACATTGATGTCTCGCTCCCTCTCTTTTTCCTACCCTTCCCCTCTCTCTAAAAATAAATTTAAAAAGATCTCTTTAAAAAGTGTGATTTAAGTTATACTGGACTCAGAAACTGGTCTTTAAGCCATTAAGGCCTCAGGTTAGTTATATTTGACCATTAAATTATCAAATATAAAGTGATATTAATACACTAAAATTGTGAGAATGACAGCTTTTTCTGATATTCAACTTTGAAAATTTAGTTTTCAGATATAATGCATTAAAATTTATGAATAAATCCTTGATTTATATCTACAAGTCAGTTAGGCATTTAACTAATACATTTTATAGTTTGTCTTAGTGATTTTGCCTAATAGTTTATGAAGGAAAAGGGTGTAAATGGGCTAACAATCAACTTTGAAACAAAGTGCAGATTGAGAGAGCTTCAAATCCTGAAATGACAGCTACTCTATGATGAGGGTTTAGGCCAAAGAAGTTCGTTATCCAATAAATGGTCAGTTTTCATTATCAGACACTAGTAGCATTGTTTCCTTATCATTGGTGGGGGGAGGGTGCTATATTTTTTTAAAAACAGAATGAAATTCATAGTTGATTGGGAAATTCCAGGAGGATAGAAGAAGAAATGTGGTCATATCTTTTGCCAGACTTTAGAAGTTTAGTACAGCCCTACTTTATTCAGGCAAAAAATGCAATCCATTTTTCTGATTCCCTCTCCAGTGTTATTTTTGCTGCATTATGCTTCTCTCCTGGATCAAACTCTAGTCTTATTTCTGGTTACCAATTTTTAAATAAAGAGCACTATTGAATTCAGAAATATCACAACAAGAGCAATTTGTTAGCCTTGGAAAATAAGTTTCTTGGGGAAAGAAGTATACTAAAATATTAATGACTTTATTAAAGTGGTAGGGCTATGTGTAATTTCCCCCCTTTTTCTATTTCCTGTATTTAACTTTTTTATTGTTATTCAATTACAGTTATCCTCATTTCCCCCCATTACTCCCCCCTGCCCTGCCCTGCCCATCCCCACCTCCCACATTCAATCCTTCCCCACTCCCCATTGATTTTGTCCATGGGTCCATTATACATGTTTCTTGACCACCCTTCCTCTTCTTTCCCCTGGTATCCACTCCCGCTCCCCTCTGGTCACTTTCAGTTTGTTCTTTATTTCCATGTCTCTGGTTCTATTGTGCTTGCTTGTTTGTTTTCATGATTAGGTACCACTTATAGGTGAGATCATACATTACTCGTCTTTCACCTCCTGGCTTATTTTGCTGAGCATGATACTCTTCAGTTCCACCCATGCTGTTGAGAAAGGTAGGAGTTCTTTCTTTTGGCTGCATAGTATTCCATTGTGTAAATGTACTACAGTTTCTTGATACACTTATTTACTGATGGGTACTTAGGCTGTTTCCAGCACTTGGTTATTGTAAATTGTGCTGCTATGAACACTGGGGTGCATAGGTTCTTTTGAATTGGTGTTTTAGGATTCTTAGGGTATAATCCCAGCAGTGGAATTGCCAGGTCAAAAGGCAGTTCCATTTTCAGTTTTCTGATGAAATTCCACACTGTTTCCCACAACAGCTGCACCAGTCTGCATTCCCACCAATAGTGTTCTAGGGTTCCATTTTCTCCACATCCTCTCCAACACTTGTTGATTTGTTTATGATGCCATTCTGACCAATGTGAAGTGGTATCTCATTGTGGTTTTAATTTGCATCTCTCTGATGGCTAGTAATGATGAGCATCCTTTCTTATATTGCTTGGCCCTCTGTATGTCCTCCTTGGAGAAGTGTCTGTTCAGGTCCTTTGCCCATTTTTTAATTGGGTTGTTTGTCTTTCTGGAGTGGAGTCGTGTGAGTTCTTTATATATTTTGGAGACCATGCCCTTGTCTAAGGTATCACTGGAAAATATATTTTCCTTCTTTTTTTTATTTTTTACTTTAGTTGTTGTTCAAGTGCAGTTTTCTGTCTTTTACTCCCATCTCAGCCCACCCCCGCAGTGCTCCCCACCTCCCTCCCC
>PVKM010020243.1:0-23485 GCA_004027735.1 Carollia perspicillata | reverse complement strand
TAATCTCCCGTAACCTACGGGGATCTGCCAATGCACACAGAGACTCCCACACTGACGAAAAATATCCATCTGCTGCTCACTGCCAAAGAGGTTTCCCAATCCTAGATTGCCTCAACTCAAAAAAGAAGGGGGAAGTCCGCAGGGGAGGGGAAAAACACAACACCATCTCCAGAGATGACATTATTTGTCTTGCAAAAGACATTTAAATTCATTAGAAATGGACAAGGTACTAGGTGGCAGAAAGAGGACACATGGGGAACGAGAAGGAACAGAAACAGCTGTACTCCCTGAACGAGACCCCAAGCAGCACTGAGGCTGCAGAGGTAATCGCGGGTGCTTGGGCTTCCACCTAGCCCTGCAAAGCTCAGGGCGCCCAGGTAGCGACTGCAAAGGAGCAGGGGAAGCCCAGAAGACAATTCCCATTAGAGGGCGCTCTTTGGGAGACCTAAGGAAACAAGCTCCAGCCACTGAAACCCACCCAAAGGAGAAACCAAGTTTCCCCTGCCGGAAACCAAGTGCCTGCCGCTTGCAGGGGTTAGGAGAAGAGATTCCTCTGGGCCTTGAGTGCACCCCGGCCAGGGCCAGAGACAGCGAGTGTGCCAGGCTGGAAGCCTGGATCGCCGAGCTGCCACGCCACCCGCGGCGGAGCGGTGTCACACGCATCCCGCTTCGCCCTGCACGCTGCACTCCAGTGCAGTCAGTATTAAAATGTCCTCCTCGGGGCCCCGGGCCGCCCTTAGTCCTTCAAGAAGGAAGGGGACTCCACAGGACTAGGATTCCAGCGACCGGTGACCCAGCACTTCCCGGCTGTTTGGCTAACCCCCGCGGGAACACAGACTGCGTCCTCACGGGTAGCATTTCCACATAGTGTCTGCTCCCTCACCCCAACCACGGAGAACATCAAACAAAAGAACTTTTGCAAACTTTCCTCTCCCAATACTCGTGACTTTCTTAAATCAGGGTCACCTCTCCCCAGAACTTGAATTCAATCGAGTAGGAGAGCTGGCGTGGGGAGATGCTGTGCAGAGGAAGGAACCTCAAAGTTTCCTGGTCGCCCCTGGGTCTCAAGGAGCCCGCGGAGAAAACCCGTTCCCTTGCAAACCCTCTCTGGGTTCCCGTCTCCAGCCACCCTTTTCCCTTTGGTCCTTCCCCGGCGACGCAGCAAAACTCCTACGAGGGCGAAGAAATTGGTAGTGACTTCAGGGGCCTCTGCGGTTTGACAAAACTGCGATTCTTGTGCCCTCATCCCCAGGGACCTCGGAACAACTCCAGCGAACCGGTGCTTTTCTGTGCGGAGGGAAGGCGAAAAGGGGTGGAGGAGCGAGTGCATTTGTTCCTGCAGCTCCCTGGGGGTGTGGGAGGTGAGAACCCCCAAGTGGCGCTCCCTGTTTCCTGCTGGTACCGCGGACTCCCCTCGCCTCGAACACCCCTAAAAGGCGCGTGCGATCCCCTCCTGGCCCACTCACCGACTCCGCGGACACGCAGGCCACCAAGCCCAAGGTGAGCAGAATCCAAGCGCGCTGCATATTCCCCGAGGACCGGCTAGGAGCTGCCGCTTGTAACAGGGCGAAACGAAGCCCCTTGTCCAGCACCAGGCACAGCTACGCAGAGGGATCTGGAGCTGGAGGCTCCGGCTCGATGTTCCGGGGCTCTCGCTGCCTCCTCCTGCGCCTGCTCTCGGGTCTTCGGCTGCGCCCTGGGAACGCGGTTCCTTCTCACTTGTTGGTTTCTGCACTCCTGACGCGGAGTTGTTGCTCGGGGGAATCTGCTCTCTGGAGCTCTTCTAGCTCTGCTGTTATTTCACTCCTCCGCGGACTCCTTCCCGGCGTCGCGGCTCAGCTTCTTTTCTTGAGGAATAAATTAGATGGCTTGGAATGTAGCTGCAGCTGAAGTTTGGGGGCAGAGCAGTGGGGGTGCGCTCCGCGCGGCTGGAGCTCCCAGAGTATCTGGAAAGAAGCGCAGTGGAAGGCGGCTGGTGGCTCAGCGGCTGAGCCCCTCCTCTCTCCGCGCCACCGCCTCCCTCCCGGGGTCCTCCTCCTCTCCTCCTGCTCCCTCCCTCTTTCCCAACCAAGCTGGCTGCTCCGGGCGCCTCCGGGCATCTGGGGGAGAGGAGGCGGCAATGTGACTCCTAGCTAAACCCGAGAGAAATTCCTACGGGATTACGCCGGGATTGGCAGCCCCGGGGACCAGTGGGCGCGGGCGGCTCGGCGTTTTACTGCTCTGAGTCGGTGTGTCTGCAATCAGTACTCCAGTGCTCCTTCTTGTCCTCGCTCTGCTTACCCCTTCTCTCCCCGCTTTTCCTCTCTCCTCCCTATGCTCTTATCTCCATACTCTTTTCTTCTCTATTTCATTTTCTCGCCGCTTTCATTTTTCTGGAGAAAGATCGGTGAAGCAACGAGAGACATATTTAGCTTTTCTGCCTGCGAGAATTAGACCAGTAGGGGGAAAAAAAACCTGCTTTGAGAGTTGGAACAATACATACACAAAGTTTACAGATGCCTTTAAACAGTGTGAAGGGTTTATAAATGTCCAATTTCAGAAAACTGTATTTGAAAAGAAAAGACAATACAAGTAAAAAACATGTACTAAGAGTATTCCCCACCCCAGACCCCCACCCCCTGCCAAAAGAAAAATGGAAGAAGACTCCTATAAACCTAAAATGCAACACTTTCAAAGCTCATCATTTCATTCAGGGCCTAAATACCATTTCTGCCTCACACGCAGTTTAAGCCCCTAGGGCATTTTATAGGCTTCATTTCAGCACAGAGGTGTTAACATTTGGAAGCTACGAATAGGATAGTTTGATGATAAATTGAATGGAGACCCTGAATAATAACAGATTTAAGAGAACTTCAAAGAAAAGAGGGATAAAGTAATTTCTAGTTTGAAGAAAATAATGAGCATGTATTTTCCAAATGAAAGTAATTGATCTGAAATATTTTGTTTTATTTTTTTTAATTCCATGTCTAGCGTATACCACAGAACATGGCAAATACTGATCCCCTTCCAGTTTCTAACACTATTTTTCTCTCTGACTTACACAGTAAATGAACTGTGGAGCCGTTCTGCTTCTGGAATGCCATCTCCAGGAGACCAGAGACCTTTCGGTCTTGTCTTCCACTGTTTTCTTGTTCCTGCTACAAAAGACACACAGTAAATATTTATTGAATGAATTTTGTTCTAAAACTCAATCTAGCCCTGTCCCGGTGGCTCGATTGGAGCATCCTCCAGAACACCGAAAGGTTGCAGGTTTGATCCCCAGTGGGGGCACATGCAGGAGGCAAGCTTGTGCATTCTCATTCTCTCTCTCTTTCTCTCTCTCTCTCTCCCTCTCAAATCAATAAACATATCCTCCAGTGAGGATTACAATCAATCTATAGTGCATAAGACTTGCAACCGGAAGATGCATAGATGTAGCTATATAGATACTAGGCTATGGTAATACTCTAAGTGAGAATACAATGTCTTAGCAACGTTCCACTGTAATGAATCTAAAAAAAAGCAATTTAGAGAACTGGAGAGTTACAACTCAAAGTTGGAGACATCCAGCTCGCGGCTTTTGAGTGCTAACTACGAAGCTCCCCGTGGACAAATTGAAGGCGCACTGTCAGTCAGAAGGGTAACATGGAGAAGTGGAAGAGTGAGCAAAAAGAAAAAGAAGAGAAAAAGATCGGGGCACTGGAAGCCGTAACATTGGGTGTTTCTGATTCCACAGAAAGTGAACTAGCACCTCTGAATTAATGTGGGTCCAGGCTGGTTTGTGAAAGAATGCACTATGACCGTATTTCTCATAAGGAGTTCTTGTGGGCTGAAGAATTTCATAAGGAGAGACTTCTGAAAGGAGGTTCTAAAAAATGAGAGAGCCATAAAATGTCACCTCTGCCCCCAAAGAGACCTAGTCTGCTCCTCAGCCTTCAAGCAAGATCATACCCCCATTCTCTCCCAACAGTTAGAGCCCATAAAATACATTAAAGTTCCAACAAAAAGGGAGAATGCATTCATTCACTGGGTCTCACAGTTTTTGCTGCCTATTAGGGCATCCCGCCTAATAAAAAGCATGGTCGTTTCTCTCTGCTTCAGCTTGGCCAAAGATGGGTAAAACTGAATAAGCAGATGCGTCTGTTGAAGAAATGTATCTGTCCATGCACCTGAAGACACATCCCAAGGCTTTTGACATTTATGAGACTCCCAGTGATTTGTTCTTTATAAATAATCACACAGTTTTGAATATATATATATATATATATATACATATATATATATATATGGGGATGGTACCATTCTGACAGTTAAACATACCAGGTTTATGAGAACAAGTAAATATTCAAGTTCTTGTATTCAAATGCATTAACAGGTGTGGCCAAAAGGGTAATGTGACCATATAAAATCACTAATAGTGAAAGTACTTCCTTCCATAAGAACTGGAAACGAAAAAAGTTACTTAACGCTGAGTAGGGTGGAGGTGTTAGGAACAAGTCTAAATGTTGGAAACAACAAAGGCCTTTGTCTTAGTCCTTTCGGGCTGCTGTAAGAAAAATATCATAGACTGGGCAGCTTATAAACAATAACAATTTATTTCTCACCATCCTGTAGCCTGGGAAGTCTAAGATCAAGGAAGATTGTATGCCTGGTGAGAGCCAGCTTCCTGGTTCATGGATGGCCGTCTTTTCCCTGTGTCCTCGCATGGCAGAAGGGGGCAGGGAGCCCTCTGGGGCCTGTTTTATAAGTTCACTAGCCCATCCAGGAGGGCTCAGCTCTGTTAAAAAAGAGACAGCGGGCCCAAAATGGAGTCACTTGTGCTAAACCCCATATCAACAACCAAGACAATACCTAACCTAGCTACAGTTTCAGCCTCTCCCAGGAATACGATCTTAAGTCTGGAATTGTCCTGTCAGCATGAGTGAGGTCATCCACCTGATAGGCCCCTTTCCTCTCCTAAGGGACGGTGACAGCAACACTGCCTGAAACAACCTACTCTTTTCTTCCTTCTGCCTGCAGAAGCCTTCCATTTCGTCCAGCTCCTAGGAGCTCCTTTCTGTCTGCTGGATGAATCATTGAACAAAGCTAATAGGATCTTTTAAATTTACTCAGCTGAATTTTGTTTTTTCAACAGATTTCGTGGGAACAATGGAATCCAAAGCAAAGTTCTGAGCTTTGGGGACAACAAGAAACACAGGCACAGTATTCTGCAAACGCTTTGAGTTCATACTCTTTCTTGCCATCTCTGAAGCGGTGAGTAAGTTCCTCTCAGGTCTGAGCTCTGTTCTCTTTGTATCAAGTTCCCAATCTAACTGGTTTTCCAGTTAGTTCCCCATTTGGTTGGAAATCCCAGCCCTTGATTCTTTCTTCAGACTCTGCCCTCAGATTGTGTCCTCAGTTTCTCGGTAACTGCTAGTGCTTCTGTCCTCAATTCCCCACTTAGTGGAACCCCAGTCCGCAGTCCCCATTTTGGGGCTCTTGCTGGTTCAGTCACCTCTTCAGTCCCCAGCTTCCACATTGGAAACTGCCAGGTGGTCACTTGTAGAAGTCAGACTGGGTTTGACTTAAAAATCGGCCTGGATTAGGAATGGGCTGGGGCCAACTTGAACTGGACTGGGTCCAGTAAGCAAAAGCTACTGCTAATGGGAATCTCAGAAGACACAAACACACACCACAAAATTGGTGGGCATGGGTCAAGCGCTTAAAACCTGTCAGAATGTGCATCACCTAACTCTAAGTTCCCATGTGAGGATAAGTTGGTCGTGGAATGTGGTTGACACTAGGTCACCTTCCAACCTCAAGAAAATTTTTGTGCGATGAGGTATGTGAAAGAGCATCCAACCCCCAAACCAGAGGCAGGTCTCTTTCATGTTAGTTTGACTCCAAGGGACCCAAAGGCTTAGCTAAAAGAAGTATCATAGAATCCTTAAATTCCAAAGAGTTAAATGGGCCACCCTCCAGCATACTTGCTTATTTCATATCTAAAATTAGGGTCCCAGAAGCTATAAATATTAACAAAAATGGCAAAATCTTAATACAAGCAACAAAGAATTACAATGGCCAATATAGGGAATGTTCTAATTAGACAAGACGGTTCATTTAAGAAGTGCGCTTAAAGTTAGGTTTTCCAAATCAAAGAAATGGGAAACTTACTATAATTGATATTGAGAAGTTGCCAAAAGGCTTCAAGATTCCAAAAGAGCTTCCTTAAAAGGTTTTTTAGCAGAAGGCTCATGAAACATTAAAGACAAAAGTGGTTCTTAAAACAAAAGACAAGAAGACAAACGTAGCTCACACTGCTCCCCTCTATCCTGCCCCACCTGAAAACTCATGTGTTACTACTTCTGTGTGGACGACCTTTCCACTCTGAGGAGACTATGAAATTATTACCTTTCAAAATGAAACCACCCCAGGTTGCAGGCATTTCTCCCTAGATACCCTTCCCTCCCTGGTAAAAGGCCAAACTAAGGGCCATCGTTGAAGAATGTCCTTAAGCCCAGGGAAAGACCGCAGAAGTTGTCGGAAGAACTTAGAGTCATTGTCAAGGTCTGGGACTCTGAGATGCCAGTTCTTGATTGGCCTGTGCATATGCTGGTAGGACCTGGCGAAACCCAAAATGCCTAAGGGATGCAAAACGGCAACCCCCTGAGGATGATATTCAAGCTGCTTGAACTTCAACATGGACCGGAAAAAGCTCACAGAATAGCAACTAATTTTTACAAGCCATTTCTAGAGTTTGCCCTGCCAACGTTGATTGGTCTGATATTCAGACATGCAAATAAAGGGAAGGTGAATCTGTAGCAGACCTTAAAGCTCTCTTCCAGATTCCATACAATAAATAAATGAGGTCACCCAACCTGCTCAAGTAGTATTATAGACCTGGACTATCTCCTAAGATTTTAACAAAATTCTTCCAACCTATTGGCCTTACAACTACAACTCCAGGGCCAGAGACCCAAAATAACACCTGGGCCTCTCACATCATACCCTCCTAGGAGTCCTTTATCAAATACAAGCCCAGACACTGATGTCTCAGTTGTAATCAACTGAGACGCTCAACTGAGACACTGGCAAAGAAATTGTCCTCATAGGTCCCCTGCAAACTCTTCAACATCAACTCCAATGCCCCATATACCTTCAAAGGTGGATCTCTCCCAGAGTTGATGGAACTGTCACGGATGTTTTTGGTATATTTTTCACGGCTCATAAGCTTTAGCCACCTGAGCCAGTAAACTTAACTTATTCCATATACACAAAAACAACTTAAATCCAGCTTCTTTTATAACTGGTGAATTTGGTATTATTATACCTAATTCATGGTTAATATTTTAAAACAGAAGCTATAAGATCGCTGTTTTCATCAGTCCATATGTTTATGTGTATTTCTCCCTATATATATATTGTAGATGTATGGTATTTTTTACTGCCAGATGGCACTGCCAAAAATTAATTTGTAAAAGTGCTCCTTTTAATTGGCTTAAAACATTAAGGGCTTATAGAAATTACAATCTCAGAAATATAACAGAAGCTAATTCATATGAATTTTAGGTTGACGTGATCTGGGGAAATATTTGGTATTAAATCTAGTTTAAGTTTGTTGGTTTAAGTAAAGGCCTGTCTTCGCAGAATATATTATATATTATATATTAATATAATATATATTAATATATTATATTATATTGTATTATAATATATTATTATATTAATTATAATATAGTATATATTATTTAATATGTAATATATTATATATTATATCATATTTTATATATGTGTGTGCTGTCATATTCCACCTAGGCTTATTCTACCTAGGCTTACTAGTAGTCAAATAAGTTCATGTTGTCTCTTACAAAATCCTCAGCAAGAAAAATAGTTTGGAATGATGGCTAAGTTTGTCTAATGTCTCATGAAGTTTTTGTGGGTCATCTAAATATACTGTATTTTTAGGACTATAAGATGCACCTGGGTTTTAGAGGAGGAAAATAGGAAAAAAATGTTGAAGCAAAAAATGTGGTAAAATATTTAATAACCTATGACCCCGCTCCACCGCCACCCCCTCCAACACACACAACGAGCCAGGTAAGCTACATTTCAGACTATAAGACGCATCCTCATTTTTCTCCCAAATTTGGGGGGGAAAGTGTATATTATAGTCCAAAAAACACGGTAATTGTTAAGAACAAGTAAATTAAATAGATGTAAGTAGGATGAAAAGTTTTAAAATGAACCTTTAAAACAGTTTTCCCAAGTGTTTTGGTACCCTGAAACCTTAAAGATTTGCTAAGTTAAATTAAATGATACATTGATTTAAGTTTATTAAATATCTGAATCATTTCCAAATAATATAAAATACTGAAATATTAATTACTGGACATATATACGTTTGGTTTCCATTTTCAGAGAAACTAAAGCTATATGGGTTTATTAGTAAATATATATTTTGTTAAGCTTAGAAATTTACTATGAGAAAGCATATATTTCTGGAAATTATAAAAAGTACTTATAAATTTACCAAACAACAGAATGCCAATATAAAAGACAGTTAGTTCACAATTACTTACTTCTTAAAGTTTTCATAGAAATCAAAGATTTCTAAGGTTTAAAAACTTCTAATATATGTGGTTAAAGCTACTACAGATAACAAGGGAAGCATCTCTATATGCAAGGAAATTAAAATGTAAGGAACAGAAATGCATTTGATGAAGGGAAAAGGAAGTGATTTTGTTCTAAAAAGAAGGTGATTATTTCAAAATGGGAAAGAGGAAAAACAGAAGACAAAACCTAAACCTTGCGGAAGGCTTTTAAAAAAGAAATCTTGACAAGAGAAATGTACACATGGTCGAGCCGGCTTCGATTTAAGTGAATTTAGGTCAGTAAAAAATGAGTTTGAATATCAAAAGTAAGCTGGTGCAAAATTAGAATTTGATATTCGCTCTGTTAAAGACTTTTCTTGGACTATTGGTCAGTTTATGATATCAGATTGTAAAAGGTTTTTTTGCGGGGGGGTTTGTTGGGAACTGCTCTGCCTGGTTTCAGGAGTTGTAACCCCCCCCCACCGCTCCCACCCCCCCACCCCCTGCTAAGGCTGAGTGAGCCACCTCCGGACTGTGAGCCCCTGAGGAAACAAAGCTTGTCTCCATGGCAAGAGCACTGCTTCTGCCATCTCTAGCCCCCAACGCTTGGTCAGTAGTCAATGACAGGTACAACCCCTCAGAGGATAGGCAACCCAAGCAGACACGATCATGTGCGAGGTCATCAAGAAAGGACTCGGGGGCTGCAGCAAAGTGAGGGCGAAGGACCCTCACCCCCCAGCTATTTTGACATAGCCTGAGTCCCCTTTCCATCTGGGAGAAGTGCTTCCTGGCTCTAATCCATTGAAGCCTGAATCTTGACAGGGAGGGGTTGCAGCCCTCTGCTGGCTAGAGCAGTGGTTTCCGGGGTAATCAGGCATAAGAAAGAATATGTAAAATCTTGTGAAACCTGCTTTGTTTAGAATGCTCTCAATTAAATAAGGGTCCAAGCAAGAAGTGAGTTTGTTCCTCAAAGTTTTATGGCTCTTTAGCTATCTGACCCTGACTCAAAATAGACTCTCAGAGTTCTTTGTTATCTACTGTTTGACCCTTACTGCTTGACATTGATTGATGAGCCTTACCTGAATTCCTGTGTGTTTCGAACCCAATAAAATACCATCGAGGTAAGGACTCGGGGCCCTTTTCCTTTGAGAGATTAGCCACCTTTCCTCCCCAAGCAAATCATGTCCTTGGTAGTATTATTTTCATCTGGGGCAGATGGGGGACTTGCACAGAGTTTCCCCCACAGGTTGTTTTTTTTTTTTTTACCTTTTCAATAATCTGTCTAGAGAACAAAGATTTTGTGTCTTGTCAAAATACTTTCTCATGTTGTCTCTATCAGATCTTCTGACTACTTAAGAAAATTGAATATTCTCTATTTAAAGTGTTGGGGTTTTTTTTTACATGACTTAAGTTCCTGTTTTTGCCTTGGAAATCTCTGTCACTTTGGTTAAATGGGTAACTAAGTATTGTTTCTTAGTGATCTATTATCCAATTTGGCCAAGTATTTGAAAACTGTTGGATATTCTTGGCAAATTCTCCAAAATCAAATTCTAGATGAATTTTTTGGTACCTAGAAGTAACTTCAGGATTTTTCAGAGAGGCCCTAGAACATCTCAAAAGACTCTTTTCCCCTCTCCTTATAAGAGATAAACTAATGAGGCTAATTTATATGTTAAATCACATGGGAAGTATTGTCAAATATGAAGTAATGCTAAGCCTCCTTTATGTTATATTTGGACAGGTACGTGTTATAAATTTTCCAGAAGTTACATGACATCTCTAACATCTGATATGTCCTAGTCTAATATTATCAGTCATAATTCTAGTTATTATCTTAAAATGTTGTGTCACAGAAACAACCAAATTTCCTTACTAATTCCATTATTATGAGCCCTCATCAGATCTCTAACAATGCACATTTTAAAAAAACTTTTTGTCGTTTATTGACACTTATTTCTTTACTCAGATACTTTGTAACAGGATTGCAAAAATACTTCATCTTCAAGAAAATTCGAGGAAAGGACTTTTGACAAGTAAAGGTGTCTGATAACTTTAAGATCATAAAACTCAAGTGGGTCAGAATTTCCAGGACTAATGGGGAAAAACTGAGTTCAAACAGAAGAAGAATTAATAAGAGAACGGAGTGGACTGAGGAGGAGGATTTTAATTTCCATGAAACATTGCTGGTTCTTTACTGTTTTATTTTTCCATATTTAAGGAAACCTTTTCTCTTAAGCTATGAAATATAGCAATTTGATAAAGTATACCTTTGTAAACAAATATGAAACATTTACTTCTCCCTAAGAATCCCACCATAACTTAGAAACAAGTATTCTTTTTATAACAACACAGTTACTTGCATAAAGTCAGTAAAATCTGTTCTCCTTGCAATGGGCCTTGAAAAATTCTCCCTGGCACCTTTCTTACAAGGTTCCAGCAAAGCAGTCTCTTTTTTAAATCAATAATCACTCTATTTATTTATTTTTATTATTGTTCAGTTACAGTTGTCCCCATTTCTTATAACAGGCTTACATGGTTGGTCACTATTCCTGCTGCCCTTATGTAAATAGACCAGCCAAGTCTATAGCAAACTAATGAGTTTTGTGTAATTATCCATGAAAAAAAGAAATAGGGATAATAATAGAGAGAAAAAATATGTTTGCACTTTTGTCTACATTACATTATAATCCTGTTAATTGTCTTTGAGATTCTGTTGTATACCTGTAAAGTGGATTGCATCTTGAATTCGAGTTTCTTGAAAACCTAGCTATGAATCTACAAACTAACATTTCAAATTTTCTCCCACCTTTCTGATTTGAGATAGCTAAGAATAAAGACCCCCTCCCTGAATTTCCTTGGAAAGGGACTACACCAGTCCTCCTCAATAACCAGATGGCAGCCAAACTTCAGCCGAGGAAGGCTCCGCCTGCCGTGTGTGCAAACGTTGAGACCTGCAAACCAAAGTGACTAGGAAGATAAGTAGCTGACACTGAAGTACACTGCTTCCTCCCGAGATGCTGGACGAGGACTTCATACTTTAACTAAACACGAAACGCTCCTTCTCTTTCTTTTCTTTACTGTGGTATTGGCCTGAAAAGAGAACACCACCATCTGTTTTTCCTAGGGTATCGCCAAGGTGGGTAATCTTTGAGAATCTGGATATTTTATCTGCCCATGATGCTAGAGAATCTGTGGTCTATTTCCCTATCTCTGGTTAACAGCCCCAAACTCAGGGAACGTTGAATCCAGTCTATGCATAGAAAGGGACACAAGGCAAGGGTAACTAGAATAAAATTGCCTGTGTGGTCTACAGGCCCTTAAAATTGTGCTGGCCTCCATGACTGTCACTTGCAGTCCCGAGCCACGGATTTAAGTGGGAATTACCAGGAGGCCTTTGTGATTCAGGATTCTCTTCCTTTGGCAGGGCCCTGCTTCCTTGGTGAGGAGTAATTGTAGATGAGGCTGCCATCAGGACTCACTCTTGAAGTATTGTGGAATCTGCTGTTAAAGCAATTGCTGACTCTCAGGCCAAAGCTGTTCTTGACAGGATAGCTCTTGATTATCTTTTAGCTGAGCAAGGACATGTCTGTGCGATGCTCTATGCTATGACCAACACCATCTATGCTATAACCCAGCACCCAGATTAACACTCCTGGGGAAGCTGAATTCAGTTACACTTGGCTTAGACAGATGAGTCCTTCAACAGGGTCTGTCTTTGATTTATTTAACTTTGATTGGTTTGGGTTTGGGGGGCCATGGCTCCAAAGTGCATTTCAAACATTGGGAATTAATCCTACATATAATAACCATAGTAGTCTCCTTGGCATGCTGTATTCTCTCAAAAGCTTTTAAGTGTGTGTTCACAGCCACTAACCACTAAGCAATTGATCTCCCTAAGACTTGAACCTCAGAGCAGGAATGAAGAGAATGACCGACTTAAAATTTTTGAACTTAAAGTAGTGGCTTGTAAATATCACAGAGATTCTGGAAAAAATAACAACCCTCATGACCAGTGAATACCACGCAGAGAATCAACAAAAACTTTTAGAATTTTAGAGCAGTACCAGGGACTGGCAATAATGCATTAATTTTTTATCGTCTCTCTCAGTTAAGCAGAGAGTCTGATCAAAAGGAGGGAACTGGTCAAAAAGAGACAACAGGTCCAAAATGGAGTCACTTGCGCTAAGCCCCCTGTCATCAAACTGAGACTTCACACCTAACCTAATTGCAGTTTCAGCCTCTCCCAGAAATGTAATCTTAAATTAAGTCTGGAATTTCCTGGTCGGCACTGGCAACATCATGCACCTGACAGTCCCCTTTCATCCCCTAAAGGACGGTGACATTGCCTGAAACAATCACTCTTTCCCCTGTTCTGCCTGTAAAAGCCTTCCATTTTGTCCAGCTCCTGGGAACTCCTTTCTGTCTACTACACGGGATGCTGGCCAGTTCATGAATTATTGCATAAAGCCAAAAGATCTTTAAAATTTACTCAGCCGAATTTTGTTTTTTAACAGCCCTCATGATCTAAGTACATCCCAAAGCCCCAGTGCCATTGCTGTCATCTCACATGTTAGGGTTTCAACAGACAAAATCAGAGGAGGGGCACACACATCTGTCAGTGGCCTGTCTGGGTGCTCTACTGACTGGAGTTTCAACTGATGAGGACTATAATTCAGTAGCATTTTGCGGATTATATCTAACACACCAAGCGAGCGTGTGACTAGAGCCAAAAGTCCCTCCTCACTCTTGTGTGTGTTCGGGTCCTCTGTTTGAGGGCTATGCTTTGAGGGGCACAGCCAGTAAAGTATCAAAACCAATCATTTCCCGAATAGCTTCGCTGGTGGTTAAAAGAAGAAACCTCCTAAATCAAGAATCTCAGAAGAAAATGGAACAAATAAACAGAAACTGAGAGGCAGAAATGTAAAAAAACAAAACAAAACAGGAATTCAAAGGTAAGCAGACAAAATAAAATAATAGAAATGAAAGCTATTAGCGGGCTATTTTTTAACCTAAGCCAACACATTGGTCATTATGGTATTTAACGATATCACGTGGTAACCATGGACAAACAGGTGCTGTGTCCCAAGGTGAGCTGTCCAGAGAAGGGAACTGCAAAGGGAGAAAGGTGTCACTTTATTGGTGGCTGTTCTTCCACTTTCCACTCCCTGGAATGTCATCAGGGGGCTAGGCTAGAACTCTATTAGGTAGTATCCGCCCTGATGAAATTCACCTGAAAGATGATAGCACCTGAGACTAAGAGGGAATCTAGCCAACCAACTATTAATTACCCCTGCTAATAATGGCAAGTGAGTGGAGGTCATGATGAAAATCTACAGGCAATCGAAAAACATCTATTCTTAGTCCAAATCTTTCCACTGTTTTTCCCATTTGCCTCTGTCGACCCTGTGCCAGGGAAGTTGGGTGACTTGATTTTCACAATTTGATTTGGTGCTAACGTTAAACGAAATGTTACATTTTGGGTAGCAGGACACAGGCAAGAAAGTCAAGAACTTGTCCAATATGTGAATTATCCCCTGAATGAAACAGAGGAGGCAAAAAGGCAAAACATTTTTGTCTGTTTCCCTAGTAAAATAGTATGTTCTTTAAAGGCTGGCAAAACTTGACATTCATTCAACAAACATGTATTATCACCTACCACATGTCAGGTACTCATTGTGAAGGCCCATGAATTTTACTGAAACGTGTTAGAGTTAATACATCTCTAAACTAAGAGGTGTCCTCAAATCGTAAGTCTGTGTCTAAAGTGCATATCAAATTTCATCCTAAAATCAAATATGAAATTTTGAAGAAAACCATGTTTATAGAACACATTGTTATTGGGCACCAAACAACATATTTCTAAGAGCCATCTTGGATATATAAATTTAGCTAGGTCTCATACAGATGTTTTCAAGTTACGGCATTGCACTTGTATATATCCAGTTGGGCAGGAAAATCTAATCTTGACTGATTTTAGGTAAAATGGTGCTACTCTTGTTGTTCCTATGCCAGCTAGCTATAACCCCACTTAGTGTAACCAGAGACCCATCCTTCCCAAGGCCCTGAAGAGGGACCCTGCGTACTATACATTAAATAGTCCCACAGCTCCTCGATTACAATTATGTGGGATGGATATGGGGGCAGGCAATTTATTACGGGGGCTGGTGGCCAATCAGATTCACCCATTTATAAAGCCAAAGAACGCAAGAGTGAAACTCAACTGTAGGCTGACCTGGGAGTCATCCGAAACTGTGAAATAGAAAGTCCTGCGCTACGGTCAGAAGAGTGAGTGGAGCAGGTGAACAGAGAGATGTGGACATAGGGGACGCATGGCTCCAGAATAATGTTGGGTTCTCATTTTTTTCAGTTGCTTTTCTAGCCTCCGTTGAGACCCAAATCAAATGTGTTCCTATAGGATCTATGAGACACTTGAGTGTCCTTAAGGCCAGATCCTTGTTGTTATTTAGTTCTGTTCCTGGTAAGCCAATAATCCCAAAGAAATATGAAAATGAATCATAATTTTGACTGCCTCATCTCCACTCTGAACAGAATGAAATCCTTGTCATTTAGTGCTTTATAAGGCATGTAGAGGTAAAGAACAGCTTTATGAAGACAAACTACTATAAAAAATATTTACATTTTCAGAAAAAAACTTTTCAAGAAAATGTGTTAATTGTTGAATGACCTTGGGGAAAATGTTTTCCATGTTCAATAGAGATAGAAAATGTTAAAAACCTTAAAATCAGAATAGAACGAGTAGATATTTCTCTAAATAAAACAGCATTGATACTGGGATCACACGGGTTAATGAGGGAAACTGCTTCATTGAACATTTTTATAAAATATTTAGAAGGCAAAGTGCACTAATGTCCAGGAGTGACAAAGTTACCAAGTTCTTTCAGGTAGTGAGATGTGAACAGACACGATGGTCACGTGCGGGTGAGTTGTCGAGTTAACCCAACACCTTAAGGTGACCTAACGCAGCCTCTTCCGCCTGCTGTTAGGGGAGGCTGTGCGCTGCCGTGGGTCACAGCTCGGGTTTTGTTGACGGACAGATGCAGGTTTGAATCCTACTTCCGCTTCCTGTTGTGTTCTAAGAGACCTCGACCCCTGAGGAGGCCACTGAACTTAAGTTAAGCCTCAGTTGTGTCACGAGTAGATCGAAGATAATAGGGCTAATGTGTGGAGTCTATGAGCTAATGCGTGTAAAGTATTTAGCCAACTACTTCAGAAAACTTACAATAAATGCCAGCTATCTCAGTACATGTCAGTTGCCATAAATGCCAGTTGTTGTTATTAGTATTTCCTCTGCCTGGTATAATTTTATCTTTTCCTGCAGTTGCCTGCCTTGCTAAGTCCTACTTCCCTGTTCAGTGTTAGTTTAGAAGTGTCCTCGTTAGCAAATATTGGAGTGCCTACGTGATGTCACACACCGCCTCCAGGTGGCCTTCCCTGATCCCCATAGCCTGAATAAGACCTTTGAGACAACTGATTCTCACCTATTAATTATAACTTGGAATATCTGAGTATTGGGAGAAAAGGCTCATAGGAACATGTGCAGATGTGGCTAAAAGTGCAAACAAAACATGAAGAGGCATTAGAAAGGGCATGGAAAACAAGAGGACCCATCGTCATTTTATATTTTAATGAAATACACACACCATAACAAGTTTAAGCCCAAATGAAAATCTTGAGAAAGATGATAACATTCCCAAATTGCAGGTTCTGAAATAGAAGTAAAGAGAATTGAATTGTGAAAACAAAATACCACCCCTTTGAATTCAGATAGAAATAAGAAAAATGCTCACGGAAAGGAAAAATACAATCTATCAAAAAGTCAGAACTCAAAATGTCCACTGTTGCTCCTTTTCTCATAGCTATTAGTAATGTGAGTGACCGAGGAAGGGAAGTTCTCTGCAGATTTCAGTCCAATGTTGCATTGTAAAAGCAGCTCTCCTGCCCTGCCACTCGCCACAGGCACGCCCTCATACCCCAGGGCCCCGGTATGGCTTGTCCCCTTTTCCATTTCTACTCATATAACTCTGTATGGGAACACACACACACACACACACACGAGAATGTTTGTTCTTGTTTTACAAGCTGGGATATGGGGGGGAATGATGACAGAAGGAGACTTGACTTGGGCTGGGGAACACATAATACAATATACAGATGATGTATTACAGAATTGCACACCTGAAACATATATAATTTTATTAAACAATGTCACCCTGACAAATTCAGTAAAAAATTAAGAAGTTAAAATAAATGAAAAAAAAATAAAATATCTATCAAAAAGTGGCATTCACGGGAGAGTAAAGTCGGAGGCAGTATCGTATTTTACACTGAATCGGTGTGTATTCTTCCCACGACTACATTAGGATTTACACCAAAGGCCCAGTGACACTCATGCTACCTGATAACCTAAAGATGATGGAATTTCTTGCATGGTATTTCCAACACCATTTATTAAATAGACTATCTTTACCCCATTGTATGTTTTTGCCTCCTCTGTCAACATTAATTGACTACAAAGGCACGGATTTGTTTCTGGGCTCTGTATTCTGTTCCATTGGTCCGTATGTCTCATTACTGTGGTTTTGTAGTATAGTTTCATATCAGGTAACGTGCTTCTCCAACTTTGTTCTTCTTTCTCAAGGTTGCTGTTGCCATTGGAGTCTTTTGTGGTTCCATATACATTTTTGGAATATTTGTTCTAGTTCTGTGAAACACACCATTGGTATACTTGATAGGAATTGTGTTGAATCTACAGGTTGCTTTGGGTACTATGGAGATTTTAATGATGTGAATTCTTCCTATCCATGAACACGGTATATGTTTCCACTTATTTGCGTGTTCTTAAATTTCTTTTTTTAGGGTCTTATAATTTTCTGAGTACAGGTCTTTTACATTCTTGGTTATATTTATTCCTAGGTGTTTTATTCTTCTGAAGCAACTGTGAGTGGGTTTGTTTTCTTAGTTTCCCTTTACTCTCTGAGACAGCATGGATAGATCTGGAGAGCATTATGCTAAATGATATAAGCCAGTCAGAGAAAGACAAGTACGGTATGATTTCACTCACATGTGGAATCTAATAAACAAAATGAATTAATAAGCAAAATAGAGACAAACTCATAGGTAGACAGTAGGCTGACAACTGTTGGGGTGGGAGATTGGGGGGCTCGGTAGGGGTGGAGGGATTGAGCAAAAATTTTTAAAAAGAGAAAAAACTCATGGACACGACAGCTGTGTGGTGATTGCCAAGGGAGGAAGAGAGGTGGAGGAAGGTATGGGGGCGATAAATGGTTACTACTGGAGACTTGACTTGGGGCAGAGAATACACAACACAGTGTACAGACGATGTGATGTGGAACTGTGCACCTGAAACCTGTATAATTTAGTTAACTAGTGTCACCCCAATAAATTCAATTAAAAAAGAAAATAAAATAAGATCATGCTTGTCATTTCTCAAATAAATCCTGTACCACTACAAAAAAATTACAAAATGGGATTTAGTTCAACATTTTCTATATCTGGTAGAAATTCCTTCAAGTCACTTGACAGGACTTTCATTCATTGTTTTTTTTTTTTTTTAAGATTTTTTTATTTATTTATCTTTAGAGGGGAAGGGAAGGAGAGAGGGAGAGAAATATCAATGTATGGTTGCCTCTCTTGCGTCCCCTGCTGGGAACTGGCCTGCAACCCAGGCATGTGCCCTGACTGGGAATCAAACCAGGACCCTTTGGTTCCCAGGCCCATGCTCAATCCACTGAGCTACACCAGCCAGGGCAGGACTTTCATTCATTTTTTTAATGACTGCATATTTCATCCTCGGTCCAGCCATTTCACCGATATAGGTATTTACTCTGCTTCCAGTTGTTTCCTATAGGCAAGAAATACCTTTTATATATTGCCTTAACTAGTGGTGATTTTCTTTCTGTGGGATAGATTTCCAAGAGTAGGATTGTTGCATTGGAGAGTATAAAGATTTTTAACATTATAAGATGTTACTTGCCAATTTTATAACAACAAAAAGTTCTCACACTTCCTCCAGTAGTGTTTGAGAGTCTCTTTTTCCTTTCTCTACATCCCAGCCAGCAATAGGTGTCAGCTTTCTTTGCGGCCAAGTTGATAAGTATAAAGTGATAGCTCATTGCCAGTATTATGTGCATTTTCCTGACTACTGGTGCTTTAGAGAATATTTTCATGTGTTTGTTACATTTGGAGTCAGTCTTCTGTCAATTATCTGTTCATATCTTTTCCCCATTTGTCTACATATGCTTTTTTCTTCTAAGAGTTCTTATAATAAATACATCTACAACTATGCTGTTGATCCATTTTACACGTATTCTTAAATATACAGATCTATTTGTCTATTTTCACATCACGCCATATCCATTTTATTACCTTGGCTGTGTAGTATGCTGTGATATTTCTTTCCAAAGCCAATCTCTGTGGTCTCCCTAACCATACATTTTTTTCTTGTTTTTCTTGGATATTTTGGGGCATGTTTTTATCCATATAAATTCTTAGGATATTTTGGACAATTAAAACATTTTAGAATTCCATTTGGAATTGAACTAAATTTATGTATTGGTTTTGGGACAATTAACATATTTTATGATATTAAATCTTCCCAAACCAGAAAATGCTATCAGATTCACTTTGCTCAGATCTTTAAGTATCTTTTTATAAGATTTTATATTCTTCTTACATATGCTGTGAACTTCAAACATACAGTCCCATTATTTATGTACACTTTGTCACTATTACAAATGAATTTCCCCCATTTTCATTCAGGAATTTATTGCTAGAGAAAAACTGTCTCCTTCAAAATTCATTTTAATTACTACTACTACTATCTTACAAACTTCTTTAATCTACCATATTTTTTACTGGAGTTTCTTGGACTTCTAGGTATACAATTATATCATCAGCAAAAAGTCCGGTTTTAATATCTTTTGTAATGTCTAAGGCAGTCATTTAACCACACAAGTGTCATAAACGGCAGTGGTGATAACAAGGCATTCCAGTCTAGCTCCTGATTTCGATGGGAACGATTCAGTGTGTTGTGTGTGGTCCTTTACAATGACCGCTGTGGTTGGTTTGGGGGTCGTCTTTAGGAGGTCAAAATGTTTCATTACTTAGTATGAGTTTTTATTAGAAATGGTTTTTCAGTTTTATCAAAGTCCTTCCAAGATTTATTGATATGATTCTATGGCTTTTATCTTTTAGTTTCTTGATAAATTTGATTGTGTTGTTCCCTAAGATTACCTGATAACTGGCCACTTCCACATTCCTCAGATAAAATGAGCTTGATCTTAGTGCATTCTTTTTTTTCTTTTTTGAGAACTTGATAATATTTTGTCTAGGATATTTTGCATCTCATTGGAAAGCGATATACGTCTATACTTTCTTATTGTGTTTTCTACTAGATTGGACTGTGGCATTAAATTTGTGCTGACTGTGTAAAACAAATTGGAGAGCTTTCCATATTTTCTCTCTGGGCTGGACCAAACCGAGCACCACGGGAACAATCAGTTCTTTAGAGATTAGACGGCACCTGCTCTAGGAAACCATTTGTCTTGGTGTCTATTTAAAGGTAGCTCTCTCACCACGATTTCTTCTATCATAATGGTTCTAGTCACGTGCACTCTTTTGGGCGTCAGTTCCAGTCATTTGTATTTTGCCAGAGAGTCATTATTATCCTCTAGGTTTTAAAGTTTGTTGCTATATATTTGCTTTTAGAGAAATAAGCATTCTCATACAATTCTTAACTTTTGCCCTGCATTCTTTTCTCATTCCTTACCATATCTCTGTGATGCTTCTTTCCCATCAGGCTCCAGAGCTTTATCCATTCCGTTATTAATCTTTTTAAAAGTAACTTTTCCATTTACTTGTCCTGATACTTTTTATGTTTGTTTGTTTTTCCTTTTTTGTCTTTGTTAATTATCTCTTCTTTCTTTCTTTCTTTATTTTGTTTAGAAATTGATCTCTTTATAATTTCTTAAATAAAATTCTAAGTTCTTGTATTTGTGTTTCTCTTAATAATGAAAGCATTTGAAACTGTGTATTTCCTGAATGGAAGTAAGTAATCTGAAAATGTGTGTTTTGAATTTTTTTTTAATTCTGTGTCTAGGGTATACTAAAGAACATGGAAAATCCATATCCCCTTCCAGTTTCTAACACTATTTTCTCTCTGCCTTATGAGGTAAATGAATTATGGAGACCTTCTGCTTCTAGGATGCTCACTGCAGAAAACCAGGGACCATTCTGTCTTGCCCATCACTACTTTCTTATTCCTGGTACCTAAGACACACAATAAATATTTCCTCGATACATTTTGATCTAAAACTCCATCTATATTGCATAAGAGCTCCGAGCCTTTAAGATACATAGATGTAGATATTTAGATACTAAGCTATGGTAATTTTGGAACTTAGAATAAAATATAGTCATATTGTAAGTCAGAATTACAATGTCTTAGTAACCTTTCATTGTAATACATCTCAAGGTGAACATTTCAGGGAAATCTTCATGTAAACCAAGGACTGTTTGCATGTAACAGACTAGAAACTGTACCTTGGGGAGTTTCCACCATTTGCCCAAATTGACCTACCTAGTGAGTTTTAGATCCAGGATCCCCAGCCCAAGAGTCTGGAGTTTTTAAAGGTTTTATGAAATCTCTTTCATAAGTTCTTCTTGGTTGGGACATGAAGGCATTATTTACCTGTTAGCTTTTTAAAGGCTTAAGCAAACTTTATAAATGTTTCATTGACGATGTTCCCAATTTTGTTTTTTAATGTGTTTTATAGTTATCATATGTGTAGATTTTAAATTCTTTTTATTATCAAATGTCAAAGGACTTGTATTGTTATCAGAGAACACAATTTGGATATTTTTCTCTGTCATTGGTAATTGTTTCAAGCAAAGGAGGACCTCAAGGTGCGAAATCTCTTTGCTGGGCCTGGGCGCTCCTCTGGAGCACCAGACGTAGCTGGGTTTTTTGTGCTTCAGAAGGAGGCATAAAGGACATCTAAGGGCCCCAAAGAAAAGCAACAAAAATGCCCACAGATTTAGGAGCTATCCAATGAGGACAGAGTCAATGAAATAGTAGAGTTCAGACAAGATAACAGTAGCAGGAAAGTGGCTCGTGTTTAAGAGAATAACGAAAGCCATCTTGGAGAGACATCAGACTCTTTCATCAAGTGCTGGACTTGGAACTGAAGGGCATCATCACTTGGTTCTTAGAGGAAGTAGTTTCAGGGCAAATGAGAGAGAACTAATTGTAAACTTTTGGAAATTTCTTTTCATGTTTGCTGTTAAATGTTACTCAAAATTTAAACATACATAAAAGTGAAAAGAATTACATAGTGAAGATCCTTTTCTCAAATAGAATGAAATGTAAATAGATTCAAGAAGCATTTTCATCATGCACAAATGATGACTGGACTTAGGTTATTTAAACATTATAAGAATTTTTGTAATTCATGTTTTGAGGTAAATAATCCAGAAGATGTAGCTGATGAGAAGCTCTGGCATCGGGTGCGTGGGTCCGACGTGAGAAGGGAGGTACTGAGAGTGGGAGTATAAGTAAGGACAGGACACTCATGCCTCAGAGAACTGTTCTGACATGTGACAGGGAAAATCTCTTAACAGCTGGGGATGTGACAGCTTTGCAAATAGATGAGAAATCAGATCTCTGAATTGTGCGTGTAAGTCATAACTCAATTTGCTTTGCAACACTATAAAAAATTTAAAGTTTGTATAAACACAAACAAAAGATTATAAAAATCAAGTAATATTCTTCTTCTTTTGGCAAGTGAAGTAACTGCTACTGAACTTGCCCACCTATCATAAATAGCTATAAAACTGGATGAAATATATGAGGTAACTTGCTGTTTTAAAGCATTGGATACCAGGCAGTGCAGACCTGTGGGTCCTGGGAGAAGGGAAACCCACAAAGGGACACCCATGGCTACCCTACCTTTCTGCCTGGAGGAAATTTCCGGACCATACCTCATAGAGAGGAGTCCAAGAAGTTGATGAGATGAGATGAGAGATGAGACTAAGAAGGCTGAAATCTGTGAGCAAGGTGCTGACAAGGAGATAGCTACACAGAGGGTGACCCCAGAACTCTGTGTGGGATTTGTCATGGAGCAAGCTAGTAAAAGACAGCTAGTGTGTCACTACAAGAGTAACAGAGACACTAGGGATTGCATAGCATAGTCAACATTGGAGTTCTGTCCCAGCCAGATTAGGGAGACATACTTGCATTTGATTAAAATAAAATAAAAATTACATTTTAAGAATAAATTATATCCCTCCCCTAGGATGAAGTGTAGACTCAAAATAACCCACTCCAATGGAGCATAAACTTAAGCTGACAGGAAAATGAAGACCTACCAGTATTGTAGCTGCCTGCCAGAACAAAACTCAGCCCTCATTGAAGGATGGCAAAACAATCATTAACGATTTCCAGAATACCGTCAATAATGACTAGACATGCAAAGGAACAGAAACATGTGACGAATAATTTTTTAAAAGGCAGTCAATGAAAATAAACCCTGAGGTTACCAAGATGTTCAACTTAGCCAATGAAGGCTTTAAAATAGCCATTAGAAATTTTACAAGGACTTGAAGGGAAAGATGGACATAAAGAATAAACAAATAAAGAATATTAGTACATGAATGGACATTATTAAAAGGAGTCAGATGAAGATTCTAAAACAAATTTAAAAAATCAGAAAAAAGTAAATCAAAGGAAAGAAAAATTTCAGCCGCTGTTTCTTCAAATGTTTTTTCTGCTCCTCTCTCTCCTTCTGCCTCAGACTCTTCTGCCTTCCCCTCTGCTCCCATCTCCTCTTCTCAATCACTGAGACAAAAAAAAAATCAGAAAAAGGTAAAAAACTAACTTGTAAGACAATATCAAGTGG
>PVKM010020242.1:0-23580 GCA_004027735.1 Carollia perspicillata | reverse complement strand
GCACCTGCTTCGCTTTATAATATTATAAATAGCTTTTTTGGAACACTTGCTATTTGCCAAGAAAGGTCCTGAGCATTTTGCATTAGAAATAAAATAAATAAAATGGTTAAGAAAAGAAGAAAAATTACATGTGCAGTGTTTTGCTTACAACCCTGATCTTAAAAAAACAAAAAAGTGACCTTAGGTTTGACTTAATGACTACTACAACTATAAACAATTGACACATGCAAGCTATAACAAAGTTAGTTATATGTATAGGATACGTGTGTTTTCACCCAACACTTAAGTTGATTAATATGGTTGAGTCAGTGTGGTCTTATCTCCTGTTTCTGTTTTAGACATTTTATTGTGGAAAATTTAAATTTTACACAGAGGAAGAGATAATGATCAGATCACATCCCCAAGCTTGAATGAGTATAGATTTATAGTCAGTCTTAGTTCATCTCTACCCATTCGCCTCTTCTCTCCCCCGAGTCCTCACTAGGTTGTTTTAAAAATAGATCCCAGACATATAGTTTCATGTTTCAATACACCTTTAAAAAATAAGAACTGCTTTAAAAAAGTAACCACAATACCACGACTGTGCTAGCACAAATTGAGAAAAATGAAAATATCACCAAATACAATGTTAAAATGTCTCTAATACCATCAGATAATTTTTATAATTAATTTGAATCACAATGCAAACAAAATTCATGCAATGTATTTGATTTTTGCCTCCTAACTCATGTTTCTTTTTCTATTTATTTGAAACTCTGCTGGTTGTTCTGAGGAATTTCCCATGTTTAAAATTTTTTTCTGATTGCATCCTTGTATTTTTTTTAAAAACGTGCTCTTTTATCCTCTATTTTTCTTGTAAAATTTTAGTCAGAACTTGAGGCCTGATAAGATTCAAGTTTATATATATACATTTTTTAAAGTAGGTCATCAGTGACTATATACTTCCTGTTGCATTACAAGGAAATCCCTATATCTGGTTGTCTCTACTTTTGTAACTAAAATTGCTTAGTGGGTTCAGATGGTATCAGGTTGATCCATCCAGCACAAAGTTACAAATCCGCTTTTCAATTAAAAACTTTAACAGCAATTGATGATTATTGCCCAGATCATTGTTTTGATTGCACAATGGTTATATTAAATTTGCTCATTCTTTCTATAATTATTGAACATAAACATTTAAAAAAGAACTTCTATCTATTTGATTATCTGAAGTTACATTCATGTAGAAATCACCCACTTTTTTGGGGGAGGGGTTAATGAATGTTAGTTTCTCCATATTGAATGGGAATTTTAGGCCAAGATTATGTTGTATTAACAGTACTTTGCCATTTACAGTCAGAAAAATACAGGACTACGTGTAGGCCTTACTTATAAATAGCATTTATTTCTGTTGTTAAAGGCATACCCATGTGTCTAAATGATCTTACTTCTGTTAGTTTAAATACTATCATTTATTAAATATGGACTTAAATATCTATTTCTTTTATTTTTCTAGGTCAAGCTGGAGATCTATGTCTGAAAACAAAGGATTTGGTTAGTAATTCATGATTACTCATGCAGATAATATGGTCTGTTTCCATGAAAGTTATTTCTTATGCTACTGACATAAGCAGCAATAAGTGACCAATGAGAAACAAATGGAATTTTCTTTACATTTTATAGAAGAAATTTTTAAAAGGTGAATGTGATTCCATTCTAACTTTAAATTGCTAACACAAATCATTGACTGATCATTGACCTCTTCTAAGAGGTCATCTTGACCTCTTAGATGTCTTTTCAGACTTATGAATCTAGGAGTAAATAAAAAAGACTTAAAAATAGTTGGAGTACAAAAGACTTTTTGATGGCATTTCAAACAGGTGTTGGTTTCAGTTGTATAGCTTGGTGGTTAGACAATCACATAATTTACATAGTATTCTCCTCAATATTTCCAACTGTCACCGTATGTATTTGTCACAATATTTTGACTATGTTTTCTAGGCTTTATTTGCTTCCCCATGACTGTTCTGTAACTACCAACGTTCACTTCTTAGTCCTTTCAGCTCTTTCTCCCAGTGCCCCAACCTCCACCCCTCTGGCAACCACCAGGTTTTTCTCTGTATGTAGGAGTCTGTTTTAATTTTGTTTGTTCATTTATTTTGTTCTTTAGATTCCATATAAGTCAAATACCATGTAAGTCACATGGTATTTGTCTTTCTCTAACTGACTTATTTCACTGAGCATAGTACTCTTTAGCTCCATCCATGCTGTCACAAATGGTAAGATATCATTCTTTTCTTTAATGACTGAGTAATGTTCCATTGCATACAGATACCACACCTTTTTTATCCACTCACCCTTTGGTATACAGTTGCTTTGCTTCCATATGTTGGCATTGTAAATAATGCTGCAGTGAACATAGGGGTGCCCATATCGTTTTGGATTAGTGTTTTTGACTTCTTTGAATAAATCCCCAGAAGTGAATCACTGGGTTATAAGGCAGTTCCACTTTTAACTTTTGAGGAAACTCCATACTGTTATCCACAGTGGCTGCACCAGTCTGCATTCTCACCAACAGTGTGTGAGTGTTCCCCTTTCTCCATATCCTTGACAACACTAGCCATTTGTGGTTTTATTGATGATAGCCATTCTGACAAGTGTGAGGTGATATCTCATTGTACTGTTAATTTGCATTTCTCTGATGATTAGTGACATTGAGCATTTTTCCATATATCTACTGACCAGCTGTATGTTCTCTTTAGACAAGTGTCTATTCAGATCCTCTGCCCATTTTTAAAAACTGGATTGTTTGTTTTTTTGGCATTGAGTAGTATGAATTCTTTATAAGCTTTAGATATTAATCCCTTATCAGATGCATCACTAGCAAATATGTTTTCCCATATAGTAGATTTTTTCTTCATTTTTTGATTGTTTCGTTTGCTATGCAAAATGTTTTAGTTTGATGTAACCCCATTTGTTTTCTTTTGTTTCCCTTGCCCAAGGAGCTATAGCAGAAAAATATTGGTACCAGAAATGTCTGAGATTCTACTGTCATGTTGTCTTCTAGGATTTTTATGGTTTCGAGTACTACATTTAAGTCTAATCCATTTTGAGTTCATTCTTGAATAAGGTGTAAGAAAGTAATCTACTTTCATTTTTTTGCATATATCTGTCCAACTTTTCCAGCACAGTTTAATGAATAGACTGCCTTTATCCCATTGTATGTTCTTGCCTCCTTCATCAATATAAATTGACCACAAAAGTGTGGGTTTATTTCTTGGCTCTTTGTTGTGGCCCATTGACCTATATGACTATTTTCATGCTAGTACCATGCCATTTTGATTACATGCCTTGTATTATAGTTTTAGTGTCTGCGATTATATTATCCATAGTAGTAATAAAGGCAACTGGTTGTTTGTATTTTAAATCTGAAGTAAATTTCTAATTCTATAAATTACTTTTTGAAAGCTAATGGATAATGTCTCTCTTTCCCTTACAGGATATAGAGTGACACGAATTACAAAACATTCACAGTGGCAAAAGGTCTGGATAATTCAGTTAATAATTCATTTTTATTCAGTTTGTCAAGCTTGGGGATATCTTTTCTCCTTTCTTTCTCCCCTGCAGAGCCTAGAAGTTGGATGCTCACACTATATTTTCCATTTTTTCAAAATCATGTACTTGAATTGCTCTTAAAAGCTTATTTAGAACAATGATTAACTATCACTAATTGTGTCTTCCAAGGGTATCTCCATTCTCATAGCACGCTATTCAGTTTATGCACAGAAGACTACAGAGGTTTTTATCCTAACATGATTCTTGATGATCAATGCCTTTTCTCTAGTCACATATCAGTGTTTGTTTCCATTTGATGCTTTGCTTGTATTTACATTACTTAACACCAATTCTTCATTTCTGTGCAATTCAGTTCTTCACACATGTCCAGGGCCTTCTTCAGGTGTTGGGAGGACATGACCAAGCAAATGTTGGTTTTTTCATTCAAGGATCTTGAATCTACCACAGCTCAGTGTTTTCTCAACACAATCATTTTTTAAAAAACAATCAGGTATTTCAGTAGCAGCATTCTACCACATATGCTTGGGTGCTTCTGTAATTCATGGAAACAGTGGGAGCCCACAGGGCACCTGGGAGTGTCCATCACTGACTAGAACTTCCTAGAATGGACCATAGAACTTTTGTTTCATATCACCAAGTTACAACAATGTGCAGAATTTGTTTTAATTTTAAGTTTCTTATACTTACTGTGAATTCTGCTAACCAATCCTCTGCTTTACTTTAGAAAAGAAAACAGTCAGTGACACAATTTGGCAGGAATCCTACAAGCCTGAGAATGATTCCCACATCAGAAGACTCTTGTCAGCTAAAAGGTAATTGCTAAATTTAGTTCTGCTGACTTTGCATTTTCCCAAAGTAGTGTAAAGGGCAGGTAAAAAAATTTACATATTTTTCCATTAATATAAGGAGGGCATTGTGGTCTACTTAAAAAGAAAGACAAATAAATAGAATATATATATTATTAATAGAATGTAAACATGTATGTGTAGATACACAGAGACATACAGAAAGGAAGTGAAATCTAATTAAGTTGCCTGTTGAAGCAAAGAATCAAGTGCAAATCATATTGGAAAGTCTTTAATGTCTAAAATAATTTAAAATGTATTAAAAATTAGCACATCAAATAAACCTCTAAAAATAACATGAATATATTAACAGTTGTTATGTTTAGATTTTCTTTAAAAATTTAACAGAAATAACTTTGATTACTAACACAAAATTATACCATTTTATACTTTAAAAATTCCCCAAAGCAAGTTAGCAGCCAGGTATAAAATATTCATTAATAATAAATCACTTCAAAATTAAAATTACTTAACTTTGGGAAGGTAATGAATAAAAAAGTCTTAAGGGTTCACAGAGATGAACAACAGAATAAAAAGTTGATTTAATTGGCATTGTCTTTACAGCAGTGTTACTTGAACAAGAAATATTTGATTATATTAGTTATTGATTATTTGAGAAGTTTTGATTTTTAAATAAATATTTTTACTATCTTGGGACAAAGGGAATCATTATAGCATATATTTATATATGTTCACATTTTGCCTTTTGATTTTTTAAAAGAGCTCTTGGCTTTACAAAATATGAAAATAATCATTTTCCCTTGAAATATTTCTATTTTATTAAACATTATATAACATTTTGGTGAATAATTTTAACTAAAATTTTTAAATATTTACAATTTTCTCTATTATAAAAATACATAGGTGAAACACTGGGGATTATTTAATTATAATATTTTCTTTTGATTACAATACAGAAAATATCTTAATAATGTCATGTTTTGATTTGACTCTGTCTTCATCTCATGGAAGCCAGCTATCTTCACTCACACTCTCTGTAGGTTACTTGAACACCCATCTATCCTTCCTTTAATAAACATGTTATTTTTAGATTATTGTATATTGATGTATGGATAAAGAAGGTATAAATTATTATACATATTTTTAGTTATAAGATTGGCCATAAATCTCTTCAAGTATTCTAATTCCTAAAACTACTTTTCTGTGAACTTTAAAAAAAAATTGTGAGTAATAGCAGGTAATTCTATTATAGCTACTCTGATAAAGCAACAAAAAATCTTGGTCATTAAGTGAGGTTCTTAGGATTTGTGGTGTCAATTTTGTCAGAGAAGGAAGAAAGCCTCTACAGAGATTTTCTCAGCTATGGTATTTCTCGGATTCTTGAGTGACTGTGTTTGGGGTGTGTGTGTGTGTGTGTGTGTGTGTGTGTAAGACGTTTCGCTGGCATTTCAGCAGTAGTAGCTGAGTCACAGGACATTTCCCGGGGAATAATGCTGTGCTAGGAAGGGTTGATGGCCTGAGACCAAGGCTATTGATGCCATTGTAAATTGAAGGAAGAAATTCAGTGGGGGAGGGAAGGCCTCAAGCAGTAGACTTGAATTTTATGGGGGTAGTAGCTTCATTTAGAAGGCTCAGAGTATTTCTAAGCGATTAGTGCCCTCCATATTAACCCATAATATTTCTTTCTCATTTTAAGCATTACTTTTTAACTGTTAATTGCACAATTACTTCGGGGTGGTTTACCATCTATGCCTGAGGATAGGCAGTCTGTGAAGTTCAGTGAGATGAAGATCTGAAGGTGCATTATTGCTGTCATCCACAGCCCATGATTTTCTTGAACACTAATAATGAAATTGTAAAGACAGCTTCAATAAAACAGAAGAAAATATATAGGGAAATAAATGGTAGGGGTGACGTTAGCGCCTAGCAAATCTGTTGCAAACTTCAAGACCAAAAGGAAAAGCCTTTGTTTCCATTTCAGTTTCAAAATGGTATTTCTACATGACACATATTAACAGCATTGCTGTCCTAAAAAATACTGGGGCCTGATGAAAGGAACCTCCACAGGCTATATTGAGCAAAGGATTTGTGCCTGGTATTTTAATTTATGAACAAATTCCCATAGCTTGATAACATGACTGTGTTTTATCAATTAAGACAAAATTTATCAGAATGAGTTGAGTGTCAGGAGAATAACATTTTTAGTTTATCTAGACCAGTTCCTTCTCCTAAAAAGAATTTTATCTAAAAGTGTGTCTATGCTATTAGCAGAGACTACATCTGTAAAACAAATGTAAGATAAATTGCGTGCTCAGGACTTTATAACTGAAAAGTTGGCAATATTTAGGTATCAAGGAAAATTAACCTGTCATTCATACTAATTGTATTGTCAGCATCATAAGCAGGAAAACGATTTGTAATATTCATTTTAGTAAATTAAAATCAATTTTAAAATATTTACATTTACTTTTGCCTTAATTTTGTAGAAAAAACAACCTTAAAACACAATCTTTTAAATCTATAAATTGGAATTTACCTAAAATCAAGTTATGATTTAAGTAAAGATAGTTTTAAAAACAGGGTTTTCATATTTTATGCCAGAAACTACAAAGAATAAAAACAAAGCAAAAAATTTAAAGGAAATAGAACATGTTTGGAGATTTAGAGATTTTTTCAAACAATGTTACTGCAGTAGACTTTTCCATAAAACAGAAAATATGCAAAAAATCATGTTAGTAAAGGAAGTGTAGGATCTAAATAAGGCCAGGAAACATGTTAGTGATGAAAGGAGTATTAATTCCATTCCTACTGCTACAAAATTGTTTTAAAAATAAGTCTTCTTTACCAATGATTTAATAAGATTCATCATAGTAAACTGAAGGAGAAATGTTAGGTCCTTCGAGTCTAACGTTTGGATTACCATTGGTTCGAAACCTTTCCTGAATTCTAGTCAATATTATTATTTGGCCAACTTCTTCAGAGTAAGCGAATAAATATTTTGCTTAATTTTTCCAGACATTGTTAATTCTTTTTTTTTATTGGATTGATACCCTTGTTTTCAAGAGGGCAAATGTATAAAGTGACAAGTTTATTTACTATTCCTTTTAAGTTGTAGGAACCACACTTTTCATTTAAAAATTGTTTCCCAAGAGCATGTGACTTGAGTCTGGTTAGAGTGGGCGACATGAGGAAAGGCAGAGAGAAGTCCCAGTGCGCACCTGAATGCCGGCTCACGCTGTGGGAATAAACTCGCTCAGCAAAGGCTGCCTGCTAAGCGGGCCTCTTTTATTTCCAAGAAAGGTTTTGTGAGTTGAACAAGAACACTCAGAGTTCTAGTTTTTCATATAAATGAATCTTGGGATGAATTCAATTCAATAGGGGAGCTCTTACTAGGAAAATAGTTACCTGAGCATGGTCAGAAGTATCTGTTAGAATAACCTAGCAGCTGATTAGAAATACTGTTTTTGTTTTGTTTTGCTTCTTTAGCCTCGTTTTTTCCTGCCTCTGCTTTTGAGGAGCAGTTGGAATGTTGCTGTTATATGGTGTATTTTTATGCACACGCTTATTGTGACCAACTTATGTAGTTTATGTGTGCTCTTACACTCTTTCTGCAAGCAAACTGCCCCCAAACTAATGACATCGAGCAACATTTTACTAGTCTCATGGGGGTTGGAGGTCAGGAATCCAGTCAGGGCAGTGTTTCAGGATGTCTGAGGCTTCATCTAGGAGGACTTGAATGACTTGGGAGGACTTAAATGTCTGGAGGCTGGCATCACCTGCAGGCTTCTTCACTTACCTGTCTGGTATCTGTTCTGGGATAACTGAAGGCTGTGCTCAGCTGGGATGGTCACCTGGAAAACCAGTATGTTGCTTCCCCATTTCACTTAAGCTTCTCCCAGGCTAAGGGCTAGATTTTAAGAAGGAGGGTGGTGAGAGGAAGCCTCCCACATCACACACAGAAGTGTCTGAAGAGGAACATCCCAAAATGCCAAGGCAGAGCAGTCAGCTTCTTCTGACCTAGCCTTGGAGTTCACAAATTCTACTGTGGCAAGCAAGTCAGTAAGGCCAGTTCAGTTCACTAAGAGGAAAACTGAACTCCATTTCTTGCTAGAGGAGTGCCAAGGTCACACTGCAGAGTATGTGGTATGAAACATTTTTGGAAAATACAGCTGCAAAGTGTCTAGTTCAACTATTGCAACTTTCTTGCTACTTAGGACCAAGTTGCCTCTGTCTCTATAAATGTGGTTTTGTAAGGTAATATTCGGGAGATTCCAAATAAATAAAAATGTATAAGACCACAAAGCAAATGACCAATTTTCATAAAATGCCATTTTCCTTGTGGCCCTTCCTTAGTCCTAAACCCTCAAAGTTTCCTATAGAAGATGTCACAAACCGATAGCTCTATAACTGAATTTATTCTGAGAAAAAGCTTACTTAAGCCATTTGTATTTTAAAAACCAGGAAATTTTGCATTAAATTCCATATATGGACACTCGTTTGGGAAACAAGAAGAACTTGGACATTCTGGACTCCGAGTCTGGGGAGATTTCGGCTGAGAGAGCTGAGCTCCCTGGGTGGCCTTTCGCAGTGCTGGCCCCGGCAGTTCAGCTCACTGCGGACCTCCCACTGTCTCCCTGACAAAGTCCACTTCATTTAGTTACGTTACGTGGTTAACTTCTGCCTTTGTAACATTGGTTTAGTGGGTTATGTCCAAATTTCTTCGCCTGGCATTGAAAGCCCATCAAAATTTGGCCTTACTTACTCTTCCAGCCCTGCCTCCTCCTGTGTTATGTTCAGAATTACTTATTGCAGGCCCATCCCAATCTCTACACTTAATTAAACATATTCTACTCATTCCACACTAAAGGCCAGTGTTCACAGCATTGTTACTACATTTTAACTTTTATTTTTCTTCTATTTTTCCAAACTATATCCATTTTTCAAACTTCCATTGACTGGGCCCTGCCTCTTCCACGAGTACTCTGGGTCACGGTGACCTCTCCCTGCGATAACCTCTGAGTCACTCAGTTTACTGCCTTGCATTGTTCTGCAGGTGATGAAATGCGTTGTGAGTACTCCTCAGCTGCTTCCAGATTCTAAAGCACAAGCGCTCACTTTACTGTTCTTTCCCAGGACCCAGAAGATTAGAGATGTTGCTCTCTGAAACTCATGTTAAAGGGATGAGAAAAAGAAAGAGGTAGAAAGAAATAAAGGAGTGGAGGAAAGAACTTTTTTTTTTTTTGCAAAATACAGAAACTAATAATAATAATAAAGCTGCAAAATTCTGCTTCACAATCCTGGCTCTGTGATGAAAGTTATTGCTTCGAAGAACCAGATCATGAAACCAGCTCATTTTAGAACTTAAGTGTTTTCTAGAATCTTGTAACATGGTTACTCTGGCTTTAAATATTAAGTAATTGGTGTAAGTAACTCTGAGACTGAGCAGTGGATTTAACGTATCTTTTACCATTTGCTATAATGGGGATCTGGAGAAAAACCCACACCTACTTTTTACTGAGCACGAAGGGCAGACCTTACCCATGTCTTCCTCCCTGACAGAGTGTGGGAATAAGGAATAGTGGGAAATTAAAAGGCTAACTGCAAGTAACAAGGTGTGAAAGTGAGAGAAAGAGTCACTGGCCTGTTGTGGCCAGGTGGTTTCTGGAGGTCTCAGCGCGCTCATCTGTAAATGGTGCGGCTTGGATTAAGGAATCCATGAAGTCGTTGTTTTTTAGCACACACTGTTCTGGATTTACATAAACTGGTCCCCTTTTACAGGGCTTGAAAGGGAACTGCTACTACCTTTTGAAAAGTTTCTATTAGCTGCAAGTAAATAGATAGATGCCACGTAGCATAGCTTTTACTAACACATGCACAGAACAACTGCAGCATAATTCAGGTTGAGATGGCGTAATAATGTAGCTCAGAATGCCAGGGTTGGGAAGATTCGCTTAACAGAAACAGGTGAGGGGACAACTTCATGGAACCGTAGTATGCAGGAGTTGGAAGAGGCTTTCGTGTCTATGTGCTGCCCTTTTATTACTACCAACAGGGAAACTGAGTCCCAGAGAGGCTTCATGTCTTGTGTAGGTACACAGCTGTTCAGGGGCATTCTTCATTTTTGTTTTGTTAATTTTCTATTTTATATTTATCTGCTTTGAATAAGAATAACATTTTAAAGGAAATAAATGTTTATGATCTAGTGAATATAATACCTTAATAAACTGAAGAAAAACATGAGTATTATTCAATAAGTTATGCTCACACTTCTTAAATTCTAGAATTTCTTTTAACCCATATATAACATTAATATATTTTAATAGATTTACATGAAGATGATTTTCTTTTGAGTAATAACATGCATATTCTTCAAGGAGAAAAACTACAAGACATTCCCTATCAGGTAATGTGAGTTATCAACACTTATGAGGTGTTTTGTGAAAATGGTCTCGTTATTGAGCTGTACAATATGCTAAGTAGTGTACAAAGCTTACATAGCCTTGTAGCTACTTTGGATTGACTTATTGTAGGTTGTTTTGTAATTGATATGCATATGTCCCTGGGAATTAGAATAAAAATGAAAAATAAAATGAAGTCTTGAGTTAATAAACCATTTTGATTATGCAAAACATAATGTACTACAGCCTATTGATAAGTAACTGAGCCTATTATAATTAATATACTGGGATTTTCTCTGACAAGACCTATGCTAAGTGCTTTAGAACTACCTGGAAACCTTCAGTGTGGGGTACATGCCTGTTTTGTTTTTTTACGTTTGGTATAAAAATACATGGTGTTATTTCTGACATATCCTTTTAAAAATTGCATTAATTACCCCAGAAGTTCAAGCAATTATGAATGTCTGAAACTTAGGCCTTCCTAATAACAATAGTACTAATAATAATAACAATAACAACAACATATTAATAGCCAAATAGTTGCTATTCACCTTGTAACAAAATTACAGAGTATGTGCCAATAGGGCCAACTCAGGCATTATACTGATTTTTGATATTTTTCTGACACCGATGGCATTCTCTCTGATTATTCTGATATTTTATTAGAAAACTTAGAGCTGACCTTTCTTGGTGCAGTAGATTGATCAACAGCAGAGGCTACACATATCGTATGAATTGTGAGGGGCGGATGTGGTGAGGAAAGGGAGCTCCAACTCCTCCGTCCAGCCTGATTTCTTAGGCTGATGAATTAAACAGTGGGCCATAACTTTTGATGAACCACAGTTTCTGCCGGCTGTTCTGAAGCATCCGCAGCGGCGGATCTTTGCTCTGAGGCCGCTGCACATGGCTACACGTGGCCTGATTGCCTGCTGGCCAGGGGCTTCTCTTGCAGTGCTGGTTGAGAGCTCTGAGAACACACAGCTCTGTTTGAATCGGTTTGGTCATCTCCTCAGTCTCTCTCTGCCTCAGTTTTCATCATCTGAAAAATCAGTCTGTAAAGAAGCTGTATCTTGTGGCTGTTGTAAGAATTAAGGGAGGTCCTTCATTCAAGCACTTAGCTTTGTGTCTGGCATGGAGAAGATGCTTTAAAAAATTCAGTTGTTCTCATTGAGGCTCCTGTCTTCTTGTCTCCCTCCCCTCCTTCCTTCTCTTACTCTGTGCAAGGGCTTTGTGACACTTTCACAAGCAGATTACGCCTGACACATGCAGTCTCATTCTCCTAAATTTAGATGACACCTCAGATATGGTATCTAAGTGAAACTGTCTGAGAGCCAAGCAAAAATTCGGCTGGTTTATAATAAGACATCTCCAGACACACGTTGTATCAAGAGAAATCAGTCCTTCCTGAGGTTTTTTAGTAAGAAAAAATAGAACCATCTCTTAGAGACAAGGTAAACATGTAGAAAGTTCATAGAAGAAAAGAGTTAAAGATCCATCTTCACTCTAAGACCCATCTTTCTGGACATTTTGCTTGGCCAAGATATCTATCCTTTTTGAATGGTAGCCGTGTGGTTGTGCTATGCAGTTTGTCACCAGATCAGGTGAAGCAGCTCAGACTCAGGGACAGACAGACAGCAGCTCTCTAACCTAGAAATCTGCATTCGGGAGTAGAGGGTGCTCTTACCTATCTTAATCTTTCTTTATTCAAAGTAGGCATTCAATTGGACTTAATTACTTAAGAAACATTTTCTGTATGACAATACTTGGGTGTAACAGTGTTAAATATTAGGAATTATTACTCAAACAATAATTTATTAATTCATTGTGACTGAGGAAAGGTAGAAGCAGTTAGCCCTTTGAGAGATGGGGCGAAGAGTGAGTCGTTTCTCAGAGAGCAGCTCTGATGTGAACGGGGAAGCTGGCCGGTTGAGGGCATGAGCATGGACCTTGGCACAGACCGTGGCCTCTCGTCAGGTGAGCAGATGCCTTAGAGCAGCGCTTCTGCAGGTCTGGCCCTGGACCGTCTGTGTGACAATCACTTGGAGTGTTTGTTAACAATGCAGACTTCTAAGCCACACTCTGTCCAACTCAATTGTCATGTCTGGAGCCCAGGAATCAGTGTTTTGTAAAAGTTACCAGAAAATGCTTAGTATATGAACCAGGAGACATGAGACTTTCTGGGATCAGACAACTGGTGGACACTTGTCTGCAAATATGGTACCCCCTATATTTTTATTTTACAAGCCTAAAATGTCTCAGGTCTGATCCGGAAAGACAGCAGCCTCCTGAAAATATGGATGCTGATTTTTGTTTCATATTATGGGGATGATGTTCATTCATTTTTGAACTTTTAAAAAATATGCAAGTAGAAATGATTAAAATCATAGTATCATTGCAGAGTAAATATTTTCATATGGCTGGCCATTTTACTGAATATAATTAATGTGGAATAAAGTTCATGAGATATAAAACATATTAATAATTATCATATGCCCAAACCTACAAAATATATTTTGAACAATAAAAACATTCAGAATACCCTGACTGGCCTGGGTCCGTTGGTTGGGCGTCATCCTGCAAAGTGAGAAGTTGCTGGTTTGATTCCCAGTCAGGGCACAGGCTTGGGCTGTGGGTTCTGTGCCCCGTTGGGGTGCACATAAGAGGCACATGGTCAATGTTTCTCTCTGACATTGATGTTTCTCTCCCTCTCTTTCTCCTTTCCTTCTCCTCTCTCTAAAAATAAATTTTAAAAAAAATCTTTAAAAAATCATTCAGAATAAAAAATTTAATTATTAACCCAATTCCTAATCAGAAAATATTCAACCAGGTGAGTTTCCTTAATGTTCTCAAAATGGGAGGAAAGATGTTAGACATAGAAGGTACAGGGAACCAAGCGCCAGGGGCAGTGGAAGATGTTTATGGAGTATTTTCTCAAATACCAGCTTGGCTCCATGAATATTTCTGACTACTTAGCCTAGGATAAACTTGCTGGGAAACCAGGCTTGCAGGAGAAGTGCTGATGAGGAGAGTTTGTAGCAAAGCAGGCTGCTGTGATCATTGTACCAACCATAAAGAACATCTTGGGGTAACTTGACTCCCAGCATTTATTTTTGTATCCTTGCTCTTGTTTGTTCTTTTCTGGCAGCATTCAAGCTGATGGCTCAAACCTTTTGTAGCATATTGAAAAGGGTATAAAATATGCAGTAATACAGACTTTGGGCTAATATATTTTCAAAAGTGGTTCATGCCTCATTTCTCACGTAAATTCTTAGGTTGCATTCAGCCTTCAGAGTGTCATTCATATTCATGATAGAAAAGAGGGATAGCATTTATTACTTTCAGTGCTGGTGATATTAAGCACTGTCAAACACACCCACCCAGAACCGCACCAAAACCTTTTCCTCCTGAGCGTCTTCCTTTCTGTGGGAAAAACTGTTGCTGAGTGACATTTTTTAAAAAATGTATATGTATATACATATCTGTGCACATATGGTAGATACACATACATATATACATCCAAAATCACCTTAGATCCCCTTCTGTGGAAGATATTAAAGTACTAAGGATTAGGTCACTCCACATCCATTTGAACCAATTTGTTTCTTGATGTTTTTTTCTGTAGGGACTGTAGGATAAGTATTCAAATTCTCAGTCTCCCCTGTCATTCAGGGTGGTCATGGGATCCAATTCTGACCAATGAGATGCTGTCAGAAATGTTTAGAGAGGCTTTCTTTTCTGAAAAGAAAAACAAACACCAAAGAAACAACAAGGCATCCTGAGGAGAAAGCTTTGTCCTTTGTCCTTCCTGCCTGGAGCTGGGACAGGATGCCTGCAGACACCGCAGCTCTGTTCCACCTGTAAGGGCAGCCAGCACATGTGGACAATGGAGCTGGCAATTGCTTAGAGCCTGGTGCATCAGTGACATCCCTGAAAGACCGCCCCAGCGCCAGACTGCCGGTACCTAGAATTCTTACTGTGTGAAAACATGAGCCGCATACCTGTTTAAGCCACTATCATTGGGTTTTCTGTTCCTTAAAGATGAATGTAGTTCTGATACACTTTCTTTTTGGAACTGTCCCTTTTGTGGATACTGAATACAACAAACTGGGCTCACAGAATCCATTGTGCAATGTAGATTAGTCTCCCCTTAGTTTGTATGCAGAGGAATCAGCATCTAGAATTGAGAGTTGGTCGTTTAGTCTTTATACTGAAAATTGGATTAACACCAAATAAACTATGGGCTATATATAAACTTAAAACCATACCATGTCTGCCAACATGTGTAGACTGGATCTAAGTGTGGCAGCTTTTTGGTGAGCTTAGTTGAGGTCACCACACTAGTGACTGAGGAAGAACTTCAGGATTATTCCGTGATCCATTAACAAGCAGGAAAAACAGGTCCCTTATTGGGTTTCATCAGACACACTTTGGGTGGTTCTAAATAATCCATAAGGAAGAGAGGTAGGGGAAGAAGCCAGAATGACAGATCGTTTAAATAGTACCTGCAGCGTCAACCAAAAAAGTCTTTATGTACGGTGTGATGATATAAAGAGGAACTAACGACGTTGTGCATTGTTCTTATTTTCAGTACTTTCCTACCCATCATGTACCATTAGCTACTACATTAAGACAATTATCTAGTGCTGCATTACTCTAAATTTAAAGCTTAAAGCAAAAAACATGCATTATCTTAGTTTCTGTGAGTTAGGGGATTGGAAGTGGTGTGGCTGGGGATCCTGTCTCAGGGTCTCTCGTAAGGTTGCATTCAAAATGTCATCTCAAGGCTACCTGTGGCTGAAGGATCCGGTTCTGAACTCCCTCTCATGGCTGGAGGCAGGAGGCCTCAGCAGCTCGATGAGAGCTGTTTGGCAGTTTCAGTCCCTCACCATTTTGGCATTTCCTGGGGTAACTTGAGTGTCCTTATAACATGGCATTTGGTGTCCCCCAGAGTGAGTGGTCCCAGACAGAATAAGGAGCAAACTGTAGTGCCTTTTAAGATCTATTCTCAGAAGTCATACACCATTACTTCTACCTTATTCTGTTTGTTAGAAGGAAGTTGATAAATCCAGTTCATATTAAGGAGAAGGGCATTATGGATCCCCTTTTAAAGAGATCAGGGTAAAACAATGTATGGATATATTTAAAAATCCCCAGAGTTACCTAATAATATTTTGAAGTTATAGATGAAAGAGTTTTCCTGCAACAGCATGATTATAATTCATTTTACAGATAGAAAGAATATAGAGATCTATTTGTTAGCTAGAAGGAGAATGTATTCTCTTTCTCCCTTTCTTTCCTTTTTCATTTCCTTCCTTCCTTCCTTCCTTCCTTCCTTCCTTCCTTCCTTCCTTCCTTCCTTCCTTCCTTCCTTCCTTTCTTTTCTTTTCTTTTCTTTTCTTTTCTTTTTTTACAAAAGCTTAAAGAATGGCTTTAGTTGGTGTTAAAGGAACCTTGAATGTTAGTATGAAATCTGCATCTCTGGCTCTGGTTGAAACAAAATTAAAATCAGACTATATTTTCTGATTTCAATGTGCAAAGTATTTCTTTCTTTCTCTCTCTCTTCCCTTTTCACATAAGCAAAAGAGATTAAGCAACCTTCCATTTTAACTTTTAGTTTACTTACAGAAAGGGAAGTATCTGATTCTAACAAATACATTTTACAAATGAACTATATTCTGTAGCCAAATTATAACTCCAAACACAAGTGGATACTTTTCCCTCTTGATAACCTTAAAATATTGATAGGAATTATTTTGACATTATCATTATTCTAATTTTTAAATGAATTATAGAATTCAAAAAATGTCTAGTAAATACTTTATGGTAATTCACACTGTGCCAACACCAAGTACTAATTGACATCTTTAAAATGTAAGACAAACCTGAAAATGTCTTTTAGAAACCCACACGCTCTGCCCAGGTGCAAAATAAAATCCAATTACTCAGTACTGGCTTCAGTCACTTCAGCTTCGTCACTTTCTACTTCTTGCTTCTGGGTCTTTAGCTGGACCTTGTGGGACTTCTCCTGGGCTTTGGACTTCATAGTAACCAAACTTGCTTTAACTTTATTTGAGTCATCTCCTGACTTCGGACCTATTTTTCATATGCTCTGTGCTTCCATTTTCTTAGGTATAAACTGATGATAAAAACTTCTTATGGTTGTTATAAGTAGTAAATGAAACAGTAAATCCCAGAAGATGTTCAATGAACATTCATGTTTTATATCTAAACTCCTCTTAATCCCATTGTAGGCCTTCCCCACAGAAGAATAGTTGAAATATCCTTTATTTCTCTGTTCTAAACTTGATCAAATACCCTTTGCTGCTGTCCTGAAGTACCCTTAGTAGAAACTGTGTTTGATACCAGGTACATGGATTTTTCAAAAGAAGAAGTTGACAGTTAGAGACTTACATCAACAGTTACCAAATACAGTAAAAAATAATCCTGTGCTAAGGCTCCAGATATTCCCCATCTCCCAGTGCATATTGGTTTGAGTTTAAATGTATATCTGTTTGTCAGAATTCAAAAATTGATGCCTGATATGTACCCGATAATGAAGGATACTAAGGGAATAAGGAATAGATTGCTCCTTAAACCATTTCCAGACCCTAACTCTTTTTCCACTAATCTTCTTCATAGTGTTGGGATTAAAGAAGGAGGGATGGAGAATGAGTTCACAATATGTAATGAGTTCACAATATATAATGTTCACAATATATAATAATGAGTTCACAATATATAATGTATAAATATGCAGTATGTATACATATATGTATACATATGTCACCTTTGTATACAAAGGTGAAACCACTGAGGAGGGTTAATCCATGTAATTTTAATCCACATACATTATAAATGTGAGCATTATTATAATTGAGACAATAGATATTTTCCCAATTATTTTGGTAGGTTTGTAGAGTTTTCTTTAATATGTTAACATCAGTTTTCTTCTCCTTTTCTAGTGTTAAAAGGGTGACCTTTGAATGTTGGCATTTATCTCACTATCAAAGACATGTTAAACCCACTGCCAAGAAATGACAGGACATTTCTCCCCAGATAGTGCTATATTTAAGTGGATTTCCTTTTCTTTCCCAATAATTTCAATGCCATGAGCACTGTTTTATTTAAATCATCCTTTATTACATTTGTTCTCAGCTGCCGCGTGCAAGCATTCTAACATAAGGACTTTTCTGTATTGAGACATTTCCTGACCTAAGAGAAGCATAAGTCATTTCCTTCAAAGAAGGAGGAGTTTTCATATAAATTTTTTCCCTAAAATTTAGCAATTTCTCCTGAGATATGGAAAATTTTATGCTGCTATAAAGTGTATATTCTTTGTTTGTCACTCTCTAACGGTATTAAAATCCTGAGATCACATCAATCACTCTCCTTTCCTATTGAGCTTTGCTAGACAGAGAGTCATGGAAAAGACAAGTTTTAAAAGGTAGGAAAAACTTCAGGACAGCGGTGTACATCAGTAAGTCATTGTGTTAGGGGCTTGAAAAAACTATAAGCCCTCTTTGTGCTTCTTTTTCCCACACTGTTTTTGGGAACAATGTAAGCTAAATTCTGATTTTATTTGATTATTATTTTTCAAAATATAATATAAATTTGTAGATTTAGTGGCAAATGACTACCTTCAATAATCATTTTTCTTTATATAAGCATGAATGTAAGAGTTTTGAGATACCTCCATTCATGGTCCTCTCTTCCCAAAGATAATTAACATGTTAACATCTAAGTTTCTATAACAGTCTTCTTAACAGTAGCTTTTTGTTTGTTTGTTTGTTTTTCTATTTGTCTATTTGTATTGCCTGAGAAATAAGAGCTACCCTGCATAGGAAGAGGAGATGGAAAGGTACTATTTAAATGTTACTTCTGTTCCCTGGTTTACTGCACTGTGACCTGGCTGTTTCCCATGCCATTTCTGGTTTTAATAACTAGTTAAATATCAAGGAGCTGTGGGGAAAAAACAACTGAGTCTCAATGAATGCCAAAGGGACTTCTAAGTTGAAACTAAAGCTGTGTGTTTGGGAGCACTAACAAATAATTTAATAAGAAACAGAATCAAGAGCAATAAATCAAGAGAGCTAGAGCTACCACTGACTCTGCTTTTAAGCTACTAAATTCACATTCCTGTGTCTCAGTTTCCTCACGTTTCAAGGAAGATATTGGAAAAGATGATTGCAAAGAGTTCTTCAAACTCTAATAATTGGTGATCAATAGTAGTTCCTTTCTACTTTTTCTTGGATACTTTTCCGAGGTTCAAGAGTTTATATAAAGTAATGCAAGGAAATACTTAGTTAAATGTCCTTAAACTTATTTTAAAAATAATGAATTCCTATGCTCCAACTCCTCATTTTATAGGAGTGCAGAGGAGTGAAGAGATTTGCTCAAGGTCACATGACTAGCCGAAAGGCAGAGAATCACAGCAGAGCAGCCACTTATCAGTAGACCAGGGCTGGTTTTTAAACCAGGTTTTCCTGACATTTTTTGTTTATTTCTTGTGTATATTAAATTATAATGCCTAGATACAGGGTTGTGTTTTTTCTATGTAATTTCCTATACCCATAGCTCCTTGTATTGCTGGGAACCCAATAGTACTTAATAAAAATTAATTAACTTTTTGTGGCTTTAAAGTTCCTATTGTCTACATTTTGGGCCAGCTGAAAGTGTGTCCAAAAAAAGGAATGTTAAGAATGGCTGTAGAAACTTCTTCACAATTTCAGAGCAGAAGATCTTACACAAGAAGTAAGAAAGATGTTGCTTCTGTGGCCTTTCCCCTTAAACCAGCACAGCCCCATTTTGCATCTCTGATTTGTGTAATCCTGGCAGCTTCCAGTTGGTTGGGCCATTGGTTGGGGAGTGTCTCGACCTTAGAAGACTGGCCCCAATCTATCAGGATCAATGAGCAAAGACCATCCTTGGCTCTCCACACAGAAGTGCAAAGAGATAGCTATGAAGATGCAACTTTTTTGTGCCATGGAAAATAGATCCTGTATGGCACATTACTATAAGACCAGAATTACATACTTACTTCAAAAATCTGCTTGAGAAGAAGGAGAAAGAGCTAGAAGCTTGGATTAGGACTTGAGTGGGTGATTTGTATTTGTATAGTGGGATAAGACTGGTTCATATAGAACTTTGTTAGACATGTTAAATTGCACTGCATGGCTGTTCAAATGTCTCTAATCCCCAGGCGGGTGCATTTTCCTTCCTCACTTTACCTGATGCAATCTTTCTGCCCTGTGTATAACATTTTATTGGTACCTCTTACATGACACACATTCACTTTTCTCCCCAGGTGTATTTTTGACAGACTGTCCAGCTCACATACATCTGCTGAGCATATTAGAGAGCAGGTCTGAGATGTGCAAAACACCTCTGACACCCCAAAGAACTCACTTTCTAGTGGAGGTGACAGGCACAGAAACAGGTGACTATGTCTTTTTAATCACTTGTATAAAACAATGAGTATCACAAGGCAGATAAAATATTCTTATTCTTCTCTTCCTCTCCCACAAATTAGGTGCTCAGTAAATGAGTGTTGAATAAATAAATAAATGTTTTATAAACCTTCTAGGAGGAACATCCTTATTCTATTTCATTAATTAATTCATTCAATTACCTATTCATTCAATGACTGTTTTTATTGTGCTCAGCCCTATTTCAAGTGCAGGTCCAGCCTTAGTTTACTTTCAATTTCTATCACCAAAAAAAACCACATTAAAATTTTTAATCATATATAAAAATATCTAACATCAACATGGCAATGTTCCACCAATTATTTCTAAAATCAGTATTTAATTTTGTAAATGAATTACTTTCAGATAGTCCTTTTACTTTGTTGTAGTTTCAAGGAAACAATAGAAGAAACATCTGAAATAAAATTTATTTGTTTTCCAGTGTTTGCATTGATTGATTCTGGTTTATAATCCTCTTGGGTATATTGCTGTCCACTTAGTCACTAAATGTTAATTGATCACTATGATCTCCTAAATTATCTTTTCAGAGTACATTTTAGGTCATAAATAGAGAGTGGTCACTTTTACATACACGAGAATGGAGATGCAGCTTTGGGGTTTCAATAATTTCACCTTTGAATGCTAATTATTTTTGTTTTAACCATGAAAATAACTTTCTCCATTTTATCCAGTCCCTAGAGAATTTTCTACTCAAATGGCTAGGAACAAATTCACAGTACACATACTGAGTACTTCTGTTCTGCTTGGCAGAAATAGATTTGATTATAACAACCTGTAGTCTAAATACATTTTTTAAATTATAGAATTTGTCCCAATTATAGGAGTGATATATCTTCATTGAAGAAAACTTGGAAAATACAGAGAAAATGTAGATAAATCTAAGAAAATTTAGAGTGGCGTTTACACATTTTATAAACTTATGTTCTGATTTTCACTTAACTATGTATTTTGACCATAAAATATATTTCTAAAGCCTCAAGAATTGATAAATATTCAGTTACTAAGTGAGGAATCATAAAACTAAAAAGCTCAGAGAAAATTGTTAATGCAAAATGCATGAAACTATCTAAAGTTTCACTTAATGTTGTCCTTTACAACTCTCTCTTAAAATAAACTAAGATATTAATTTTAAAAAATCTCTATTTTCTCTAGTGAGGAAATGATGTGAAATAGATATCAGATGATCAAGGTTTTTGATTTGAATACTTGTCAAAAGGTCACTAGAGAGGAAAATTTTCTAAATCAGAAATTGTGAACAAAAAAGGGGAAATGATTTTGCTAAGCTCTATCACGTTATTTTTCAACTTCCTTTTCATTAGTGGGATAAAGAGAACACAATTTGGACAGTTAGGTGATCATCTGAATTTAGTTAGTTTACATAAGCCTAAGTTTTTCTTATGTAAAGGAAAGGATATAATTGAATGAGATTTAAATTTTCTTATAGCAAAATATGTATGAAAAAGGATATGTATGTATGTACATTATAAATATTTTAAAATTTACATATAAAGAAGATATATAAAAGAATATATATAACAGGGAATGTATACATAACATAAAGGTATATATATGTGTGTATATATGTGTACACATAGGATATATATGTATATATACAAACATGCGTATATATACATACATGTGTATATATGTATCCTATGAATCTGAGCATGTCTATCTGATGTTTATCCTCTCTATTAAGAACTATATTTAACTTACAAATCAAAACTCTGAATTTTATAGGTCCTAATTTGGCTGTCAATAAGAGATGACTGGTAATTATGCTGGCTTCTAAAAGTCTTGTGAAAAAGAACCTTGGACTGGATTAGTAGTCATAATAGTTGATCCTCATCCTAGCTCTGTTATTAATGAATTTTCTTTTCTTGAATAAGTCACTTAGCTTCTCTAGGTTTTCTCATTTTTTAAATAGGCTAGTAGACTAGATGTCCAATAAGTTTTATCCTAGCTCATAAAATATGATTGTAGGACTAATCCAGTTCAATAATTCATTGATGCTATTTTCCAAAAATTGTTCTATCATTTTAATAGTTAAGCAAAGTGTCAGAGCATGAGGTGTATTTAATCCAACATTTCTAACAAAATTTTGACATTATTTAAGGAATGTGAACAAAATAAACTAAAAGATATGTATATTTATATTATATATAAAATATATAGTAAATATATACTATATATAAATATTCAAATAATATTCACATATAATTATCATTTTATGGAGAAAATAATAAATAAACAAAATAGTAATTATATCTCCTCTAATTTCTTAATTCCTAATCCTATTTTGCCATCATTATATTTCAAAGATTAGATAGATTTTTACCAAATCATCTCCTCATCCATTATTCAGACATTCATTTCATATCATCATTTGAAGTAATTCCTATGGAGTAGCCAATATCAACAATATTATAGGTACTAAGGATACTTTATGGTACCTATTTGGTCCTACCTTCCTTCATTTTAGAGCCTATTGGAAAAGAAGGACATTAATCAATGATAACACAGAAGTATAAATCTGAAATTGTGGTGAAAGCCAAGAAGGTAAAGAATCAAAAACTAATTTGAACTTGGGAGTCAGGAAAGATCTCTCTGGGAAAAAAATGGACATTTATGATAAATCTTCAGGACTGGGTAGGAATTAACCAGGTCAGGAAAATGAGAATAAGTATTTCAGGAAGAGAGAGCAGCATACACAAAAACACTGAGAAAGACAAGAGTTCTGGAGATTTGGAATCTAAAGTTCTTCACCTTGTGTGCCTGAGGGGAGCCTTATAACCTAGTTAAGTATTTTGGATTTTATTTTTAAAACACTGGAAAATTTGCAATAACCTAAGCAAGACAGTAAATCACCATATATTCATCTTTTGAAGAGAACTCTGACAATATATTGTGGGTCATCTGAACACAGGCAAAAGTGGAAAGAAAACCAATTAGAAAGTTGGCGATGTTTTCAATAAGAGAAAATTAAGGTGGTAACAATGGAAACAGAGAAAAAACCCCACTGAAACAGGTTTAAAATACATTTTGGAGAATAGGCCAAACTAAGTAATGGAATAAGTATAAGTGCACAAGGGAGAGGTAAGTGGCAAAGGTGGTAATCTGATTCATGGGATGTGTAGCAGGGTGGATGAAAATGGCACTCACTGAGTTGAAGAAAACTAGATAAGAATTATCTTTGAGAGTCTAGAGTTCAGTCTTGATTATACTTCTAAATCATTTTAAGTACGCAGTTGGATATGTGAGTATGAAGCTCAGAAGAGAGCCCTGGATAAATAAATTAGCAATCATCATCCTATAACTGGTATTAAAATGTATGTG
>PVKM010020241.1:0-23513 GCA_004027735.1 Carollia perspicillata | reverse complement strand
GGTTCTGGGTGATGAGTTCAGATTTTACTCTAAGCATGTTATGAGGCCACTGGTGGGTTGTTAAGCAGAATAGAGACCTGTCTGCTTTATGCATAGAAAAATTGGTGTCTGTGTTATGTGGTGGACAGACTGAAAGAGGTGGGGGTGGAGGCAGGGGGGCCAGGTCAGTTGGAGGAGGCTGCCAGAACACTGTCTGAGAGAGATGCTCGTGGTGTGGCCTAGGGAGGCAGCATGTGGCCTAGGGAGGCAGCAGTGGCAATGGGGACATTGATGATAGAGAGGTTGAGTTTGAAGTATCTTGTGGATTAGAGGTGAGGAGTGAGGAAAAGGGAGGTCTCCAGGGAGACTCCCAGGTGATGTTCTTCATTGGGATAAGGATTGAGAATTGAGACTTCTGTTTTGGTTGGTTTGTTTGAAATCTTGTATCCAAATGGACAGATAATCTCAAAATCCTGGCAGAGTCCAGGGTAGTGATTTATGTCAGGTGTGGATGGTACTTGAAGCCACAGGACTGGATATCATCTGGAGGAGAGAAGAGCTGTTAACTTAGTTCCTGGTCAGGAACTGAGAGGGAATGGGGAGCAGATTCCCAAATCCCAGCAAAATGGAGTCCCCCTTCCCAAGGAGCTCCTTCCCCATGGCTGGAAGGAGCCATGCCAGCATGCAGGTATTGTGGCAATAAACTATGACCTAAGAGCCCTATATCCCTTTTATTCTGAGACCCCATGCAGTTCCTAGCCTCTGAAATCCCAATTGTGTCTCTAAAGGGGTTGGTAGGCCAACCTGTGCCCGGCACTCTGAGTCCTGACCTATGGTTTCCAGGCAGAGTGTGAGGTCGGAGCATGACTGGCCCCAGGCATCTGGGGGGGCTTATTCCTATCCATCAACAGACCTGGTTGCCCTTGGACATTTGCAATACCCTCATTCCCTTTATGTTCCTCTGCCTTCCCATCCTCCTTGGACCTGCAGCTGTGTAGCAGGTCCTCAGACTTCCCCTGAGCAGCGGCAGAGACCCACCAGAGGGTCAGGACTCTCCTCCCTCCTACACTCTGGTCTCCTCTCTCACAGAGAGCCCTGAGGACTGTTAACCTGTCCCTCTCTTATTCTGATGTATATAGTCAGGAAAAGGCAGGGGAGTGGAGATGAGAAGGGAGAGCTCCTGCCAGAGCTTTGACATCTCCGACTGCCTAACCCGTGCCAGCCCACAGACAATTGGACCTGTCTTTTCTTCCGGGGACAGGGCTTGCTATGAACTGTAAATATTTCATTCCTGACAGAGTTTTATTGCTACTCTAGACTGGTAGGATTAATTCTAAGTGCTTTCTGGGGCGCTCATTTCTTTCTAAACCAAAAATCACTATCATGGCAATGAAAACTCACTCAGAATTAGAATCTGCATCTCCAGTTGCTCTTGTGAAGTTAGAGAAAAAGGCAGCTGTGGGCTGTGAAAAAGCCCATTTGGTGTCCCAAGCACAGGCTAAGTGGTTACTGCTGCGAGAGTGGCACACTGGCCATCGACCTCACCTATTCAGCATGATGACATGGGCACTGAGCCATCACCTGCAGGCTGTGGCATCTCTGTCCTGGGCCACCATAGGGCAGTCCTCAGTCCGTAGTAGACTGTACATAGTGCTGGCCTGGGGGAGGGCACTGGGAAGCATGTGGATTTACTTTTGATTATTGGTTTTCCTGGAGAGAAAGGGTGCTGAAAATACTAAGGGTCTGTGTGGAGACATGTCCCCATAAAGCAGAGAGGCTAACGAAAGGCAGGGGCTTTGGAGTTGTGGCTTTAGCAGTTCCTTTCTTAAGTCTCAGTTTTGCCATCTGTAAAATGGGATAGTCATAGAACGGCCTCCCGACATTTCTGGGGTGAGCAGATGAGATGGGGAAAGCACATGGCTGGGCACAGTGGCTGCATTGTCAGGGCTTCCTCCATGGTCACTGCTCCTGGAGAGGACCCAGCCCCAGTGGGGTGTGCACCTCAGTTCAAGGGAGTCTCCTTGGACCTGAGTTTCCACCCCTGGACAGAGAATTGCTTTTCATTAATTCACATAGCTTCCGTATATGTCTTTATTGAAATGCTAGCAGGTGCCAGGCTTTGTGCTTTGAGCTCAGGACGTGCAGGATCCTGGGCCACTGGCCAGACATACCTGTTGCAGCTGGGATGCAACCCCTGAGATACTGAGGCCAGCCCAGAGTCAGACAGCAGTCAGGGGCCCTCCTGCAGATCAGGCATGGACTGTGGTCCATGGGGCTCGATGGGTAGGCCTGGCCAGCCTGTATTACCTGAGTGACTGACACTCCTGGGGCTCCAGTTTTCTCATCTGTAAATCAGGAATGCCAACAGTGCATCACAGGCTTGCTGTGAAGAGGACATGAATGAGCATGTGGGGTGCTGCATGGCTGGCACTTTGCTCCCCTCCTCCTCTGGTCTCGAGCTCCTGGCAGGAAGGACATCTGTCTTTGGGAGGAGGTCTAGGGGTGGCATTGGTGCTGGCATCCATGGCCCTGTTGCCTCACTGGCAGTGATCATATTATAGACCAGTTGTCCCCATCCTCCTCCAAGCCCTAGAGTAGCCCTGGCTTTTCTAGGGCCTTCTGATGGCTGATGATGGATGACCTCACAGTTCAGCCCTCACTTGGGGCAGGCCTGGGCAGGGACAAGCACATGATGGATCAGCTCAAGGATGTATTTTGGAATGAAAGTTCAAATTATATTTCAGGATAATACCCTGTCTCCCCTGGTCCCCACCCTGATCCCCATTTGTAATTTGGACCAAGAGGTTCTGGTGGGTATTAACTAGCTTGTGATGGACGGGCTGGCAGTCCTATTAGGAATGCAGATCCTGGCTCTTAATTAATATAGATGTGGGTTTAATCTTGAGATTTAGCAGGCATGTTTTGAAAGCAGGGCTGTGTAGGGCCACAGAGGCCTTTACCTACTATGTTTGCTCCCAGAATGGCCTGGCTGCCTGGGTTGGGGCATCCAGCCATGTCACCCTCTCTTTGTAGAGCTCCTACCCTGCTGACTACCCACTTGATTATGACTGATCCTTGCCATGGTCTTGCTTTCAATGACCAGAGTGAGGTAACCTCTGCTTCCCAGGCAGCACAGGGAAGCTGCAGTGTGCACACCTTCTGGGGGAGTCAGCTCCCAGCCCAGGGAGGGTTGGGGAGGAGCCAGTGAGCAGGTTGTACAGTTTCTTCAGCCTCCGTGTAGCCTTGGCTCTCCTTCCAGGCCTGGGCTGGTTTCTGATGGTGATGTTAAGGCAGATGAAATGCTGGTGCAAGTGTAACAGCGAGAGTGTATTGTTTGTGGATGTGTGTGTGTGCATGTGAGTGTATGTGTGAGTTGAGTGCCACTGTGAATGTGTAATGTGGGTGTGGTATATGTGTGAATGAGTGTATGCACAGGTGCATGTGAGTGTGGGGTGTGTGAATGTGAGCATTGTAAGCAGCATCATGCTAGTAATTGTTTAATGCTGGCCTCCAAGAAAACAGAAAACCTCGACTTCTGGGGTGTAAATACTCTCTAGGTGGCTGATTTGAGCGTCGTGGTTTCACTGGACATGGATTTGGGAAGGGATGGCACGCCATATGTGGTATTTCTGATACAATAGGCATTAATAGCCTCATGAGCATGGATGATGGTAAAATGAAGCACAATAGGAAGTGATGAGCTTTGGGTATTTATCAATTTTGTTTGTATTATAATTTGTTTAATTATAAGTGTATATAATTTAATTTATAGTGGCTGTGTTTAATAACTGGCTCACAAATTTCCTGAAAATTTAACAGTTGGCACTAATGTGATGGTTCAGGCCTGTTCGGGAACACCACTATGTGAGCATGTGTGTGAATGAGTGTGAGTATGAGTGTGCAAGGGAGTGTTTATGTGTCAGCAAATCTGTGTGTGAAGGTGTGTGTGAACATGGCTGTCACGTGTGAGTGGGAGCAGGTGTGTGAGTGAGTGTGCCCGTGCAAACTGCTGGCTGGGAGGCTACCCTGCACTGCCAGTACAGGTCTGCCCTGGGTGAGCCCCCGCCCCCTTCCCTCCTGTGTTTCCGTCTCATGTCATTCCCAGCCACCCATCTGGGAGGCATGCCCTGGTGCCTGTCATCCCATGCTCCTTTCTTGCTGTCCTTCTCTGCAGCCAAAGGCCCTCCTCTCTACCTGTCTCCTGTCTGCATTCAGGCTCCACTGGGCTGTGGCTTCTGATGGCCTCCAGACCTTTGCCCTCTAAGCCATACCCCCTCTTACAGAATTGCCAAGTGGACTTTTGAAAATTAAATCCTTTCTTGCACCCCAGGGGGTGTCCACACTGTCCTCTGTGGTCTGCCCTGCCTTGGACTCCAGCCTCCTCTGCATCACATCCTTGGGACACCCACTCTCTGCTGTGTCAAAGAGGGCCTGGCAAAGCCATCAGCACACCCACTGACCGCCCCTAACCCCAGCTCAGCTTGATGCCCAGCTCCACCCCTTCCCCAGCAGTGCCCAAGCAGAGGACTCCCACCCTCCTTCTGTCTGGCACAGCCTACACTATCCTCAGGGACTGACACAGAGAGTTGCTCCTGGGATGGTGTGAGGTCTTTGTAGGCACCATCTACCCTATCCAGTACCCATCTGGCACAGGGAGGTGTGAGGCTGTGTGCATGGTGCCACAGAGGTGGCATTCAGGGTCCCCCGGGGGGTGGCAGTGGCTTTCAGAGACCCCTTGCCGTGCTTCACTCCTGGGCCTGGTTGGCATTGCCTTTTCAAAGGCAAGTTCCAGAGGAAACAAATTAAACCCAAGTAAATACCAGAGAGTAATTATGTAAATTAAATACATAAGTAAAAGAACATCTGTCATGAGGTCAGTGGAGAACTGTGAAGACAGAGGCTTCCTGCACCAGGGCTGGCAAGGAGCAGGAGGTGCAGGATGGCAGTGGGGGTGGTGGTGGCAGTGGAGAGGCGGCTGTGGTTCCCAGCCCTCCCCACACCTGAACTCTGTCTCAGGTGCTGTGTCCATCATCCCATATGCCCCATCCCATATGTCCCATATGGTCCTGCTAGGTAGGAGGCTCCACCCTGAGCATTTCACAGAGGCAGCAACTGAGGCTCAGAGAGCTGAGGAAGCATGTTCAAGCCACAGACAGCAACCTGGATGAGCCCCTCTCCTGGTATCAGGCTACCTGGCTCTGGCCATGGGGGGCACTCAGGCACATGCTGGGGCTCCTGGCTGACGCCAGAGCACTGACTTTTTTGGCCTTCAGTCATTCTTCTGCCTCAGAGACTTGACATGGAGTATGCAGGAGGGGTGGGCTGTCATGGGTGGGGTTGTCCTGCTGGGGCCATCGACCCTGGTCTCAACTGACCCACAGACTGCCTTGATGCCCTTCCCTCTGTCTGATGCTTTCTGGCCAGTCCCAGGAATGCCACCATGGCCTTTTCCCTCAGGCCACCTCTGGATTCATGCCTCTCCTGGCCAAATAGGACCATCAGTGGATCCCTTAGGTGGGCTGCTGGGTTCCAGGGGGCCTTTGATCCTGACATCTTCGTGGTCTGGAGTACTCTTCCTTCTGTCTACCCAGAAAAGGCCGGTTTCTCCTGCAGATCCCAGAGCCTGTGCTGAGCTCTGCGAAGGCTTCCTAGAGATCTTTCCTCCCCCAGACAGCACCTGAGCAAGCACTGTCCTTCTCATGTATTTCTCTCAGTTCCTAGCATGTCTTCGAGAAGAGCTTACTTGTCTGTTTCCATCGAGCTTCTTGTGTGATCCATCAGAATCTGGTCCATCTCTCTACCTCCACAATGGTGTGGTGCAGTGTGGGCACCAGACATGTGCTGGGAGAAAGTGTGAGTGAGTGAGGTGTTCATATGGCCATACCATATCCTTGTCACTGAGGAGGTGAGCAAGGAGTAGGGGCAGCAGGTGGTGTCCCCAGGTAGTCCCTGGGTAGGCCTGCAGACGTGGAATCCAGCCCAGTCAAGGCTGCTGTTTCCAGAAACAAGGGCTTTTCCTCAGAGTGATAATTTACAGAATTAATGAAGACACTGCATTTCACTTGTAATGTCAGTTATTAATACTGATTGCAAATTAACAGCTGGTTATGGCATGCATCACATTTTCATCTTATCACCATTCTTAAAAGCTAGACTTGAGCACTTGACCAGCTTGCTGCATAGTCTCCCTGGAGCTCCGTGTGCCTGGCCTGGCCACTCTGGGCTGGGTAGGGGAGAGGCCCTGGCAGCCACCCTCAAGTCCCATGCATGATGTGGCACCTAGAGCAGAGGTTCTGGTTGTAGATGGGTCTGGGGTTGAATGTCAGCTCTGTCCTGAGCCCAGGACTTACCTGTGAAATGGGCATAATCTAACAATTCCCCACAGGCTCTTAAGGCTCAGATGAACCTCAGCATCTGCATGTGACTGGAGGAGCTGACCTGCCTCTTTTTCATCCCTTCCCAGGTGCCTTTGACTGATTGGCAAATGTTGGTAAAGTGTCCTGGGTCTGGTATCAGAGGCCCGGGTTTGAACCCCAGTCCTGCCTCTAACTGGCTGGATGACTTTGGGCCATACCTCAGGGCATCATGGAGGCAATACTGTGAAAGGCTTAGCATAGCGCCTGCATAGTCAGGCCTTAATAAGCAAGTGCTGTGACGACTGTGCCATCAACCTTACCACCTGTGACATGAGCCCTGCCCTGCCATGGAGGAAGGTCATTTGTCTGTGAAATTGGAAATTCAAACATGGCTGTCTTGGGCAGACACTGGGAAATCAATCACTTTTCTAGATTTGCTTTAGGATCTTACTTAAATTAGAGAGAAGTCCAGGAAAATATCCCAAACTTTCTTAAAGTATGACTGTGGGTCATTCCTCTTGCCTGCTGTGTGGTATTAATAGAGGGAGTCGAACTCTTGAATTTGGTTTTCCCATCTGTGAAATGGGATGTTTATCCCTTCCTCATAGGCTGTTGCGGACACAGAAAAGAAATGAAGCATCTAAGCATCCTGTGGCTCTGGGAGGGGGAATTCTAGCTCTCGGCCTGCCTGCCGGGCACCAAGGACCTGAGGCATGGAGTAGCCTCTCTGGGCTGGAGGCCAGTCTCCTGCAGATGAGTCTGGAGGGGTCTTGCTCCCTTTCCGAGAGGCCTGTTAGCACAGGAAAGAAGCCTATTGAGAAAGGCAGTCCTGGGTTCTCATCCTGAAAAGATGGCATCAGAGCTACAGGACTTTGCAAACCAACCCTACAATCTTGGAGGAAGAACTACTAAAATCAATATCAAATACCTTGTAAGTGAAAGGTGACAGGAACATCAAACTTTATTTGTGAAATTCTAAGATCATTAGCATATTATGGATTCTTTAAGAAAATGATGTTACTTAGTTTGCAGAAGGGAATTGCAAATCTAAGGGACCATTTATTGCAGTGGGAATAAGGGACCTGCTAGATTTTAAAAAAATACTGAAGGAGCCAGAGATTTGAAACACAAAGACAATAGCAGATCAACACCACAGAATTTTATCCAAATACTGGAACCCAACGTGGAACAAAAGTTGGTGAAGAATTATTTTATGAACCTAGTTTCATCATAACATGTGTAAAATGCAAATTTTGATCATTATGTAAATTAGTTACTTGGTGTAATTTACTTAATTCAAAGCACTTAATGCAGCGTGGTATGTTTTTTCCAAAGTGCTGGAGTAGACGCTTATTTTAAATTGTTTTTAATCTCGATCTTACAGCCTGATTATTTAAAGTGTTTTCCCCTTATGTTTGTTTTTTAAATGGAAAGGAACAGAACTTGGGAGAAATGAACAAGTTATGATCAAGTGATGCTCTCCATTGCCAGGGCTTTAGGCCAGGAGTGTGGATGGGGCTCACGCATGGACCCCTGTATCTGAAATGACACTCGTGTCACATACCATGTGTGCAACTGCTATCACAGATGACATTCTTCTTTCCAGAATCTGCTCTTGGATGGTTTCCTGGCTGGTCTGAAACCTGTTGGAGCAGAAGACTCCTCGATATTGTGGGTTCCTATTATGGGTAGAAATTTGTTCTCTCTCTCAGAGTTTTCAATGACAGACCTTCTCCTTCAACCACTTTTACAATTTTGGAATTTCCATTATCACAGAAGGGAGAGCCGGCTGTTTTAGCCTTCTATTGTATCATCTGATTATCAGGATGGCACCTCCCTTATTGATGAGCCTCTAGAGCAAGAGAGATGACTTACTCACTTGGGAACCCTTTGGGGGCATTCCCAAGGCTGACGAGAATGTTGGAAGGGATCTGGCAGCCACTGAATATCTGTTTTGCACTGTGCAGCAACGATGAGCCCTTCTCTGAAGAATCGCAGCGCTCCTATGAGACTGGTGGGGTTAGCTGACTTGCAGATGGAGGAATGGGCTCAGAGAGGTGGCTACCCAAAGTCACTGCTTAGTGAAGGGGGGGATTCAAACCCAGGCCTGTGCTTATTTTGTGCCCTGGGGGAGTGTGGCCAATGGGACTGCTGCTACGTGCCCCCCACTCCAACCTCAAGCTGCATCCCAGGTCACCATGGGAGACGGTGACTTGTTATGCAGGCATGGAGAGACCAGCAGATAGAGAGACAACCTTCACTGAAAAGGTAGTTTGTTACTCACAATACCCAGGAGGAGGGGGTGCACTGCAACAAGGGGACCATCAGGGGAAGCACCAGGGTTGATCAGGAGGCAGAGGGAGAAGGGGAGCTATGGGCAAGCGTCTTTGTTATGGTTTCTGCAAGACAGAATGGGTGAGGTAGGGTAAGCAGGCCAGTTTGAACAATTGCAGTGGGCTCTGGGGCACAGGGCTGTCCTACATTGTGTGGTACCTGGCCATGGGGTGATTAGAGTAGGTGGATGGGGCCCTGTGTTTGAGAGCATATAGAAGAGATTGTTGGGGAGTGGGCTTTGGAATGGTTGATTTACATAGGAAAGAGGTGCTCTGGAGTGAATTGTTTACTGTCTCCAGGAATTGGCTAACCCTGGAGGGGCAGTCCCTCCAGAGTTAGCAAGTCCTCAGATATCAAAGCATCACGACACAGAAAATGAAAAGGCATGGTCAATACAGAGAGCAGGGCTTTGGTGGGGCTTGGTGGGTAGGGTGCCACTCTGAAGGACTCCCAGGGCGAGGTCTGCCCTTACTGCTGCCTCAGTAGTTGAGGTTGTGACTGAGAGCGGGGAGGCCTCCCTCCCAGAGAAGATCCTCAGCAAGAAGATGTAGAGCAGTGGCACAGTGCCCCCCACCCCCGGGGACTCTGGGACACCAGTGTGGGTTTTTCTGATCACCTGTGGCCAGGCCTTGCCCGGGCCCTTAGGATATTTGCTCTGGGGGACCTAGTCACCCCAAGACTCAAGTCAGGGACAAGTCTGCCTTCTATTTTACTGTGAGTCTGCTAGATGTGCCACACCTGTGTGTCTCTGCTTTTCCTTTTGTTGAACTCTCGTGGGCCTGCCCAGTGCCTTCCTCTCATAGAGATGTCCTTTGTCATACCTACATGGACTGACTGCCACAAATGAATTCATCCAAGAAATGCAGTCTGTGAATGGAACAGGTCTGGCATATAGGAAATGTTCAGTACATGGCAGAATGGAGCCACCGTCTGCTTCGGGCTCAGTCTTACCCACAGGACTGAGAGTTCTTTGAGGACAGGTCGGTGAAGTTTTGCAACTCTGTGGAGCTAGTGCCCAGCATAGGGCTTGATCCAGAATAGTGCTCTAGGAATATTTGAGGATGGAGGAAAGAAAGGGTGGAAGAAAGAGGAGAGAGAGGGAATGCATAGCTGGGCAGCCCAGGTTTGGTAGGTGCGGTACCAAATGGATTCTGAGTAGAGGGAAAGGATATTAGTCTTGATTGGAAACACAGCAGGTGGGTCTTTGCCATCTTTCTTCTTGGAATCCCTGGCTGCTTCATCACCTGCAGACCCAGCCTCCATCGCACCCATTTCTGGAGCTGTTCCATGCCTTGGTGGTGGGGACAGCTGTGGGTAAAGGAGGAGAGGACCTGGGCAGGGGTCTTGGGAATGAACATGAATTTGGGTAAACTACATTTGGGAGGGAATTCAAAGCATATATTTAGGGGCCAGATAAGTTTTAAAAAAGTCCATAGAACCAAAATTGTGTCTCAGATTTTAGAAAATTTGCCAACAATGCCCAAACACTTGTAACTGTGAACTCCATCTGGGTGTGAGGAAGCAGCCCTCATGTGTGTATATGTATATGTATATGTATATGTACATATGTGTGTATATATATACCTCATATATATATGTTATATAATGTATATATAAAACAATACTAAAGTCTTCTTCATAGGTACTCTCAGTCGTTGGACCTTTCTTGGAAATTGAAAATAGTTGGACGAAGCAATTGGAAATGTGTTCTTTTGTTTCAGTCTTCAGAAAGAAAGTATTTAAAATACCCGGGGACTATCTGATTTTCAGAGGGAGTATCAGAGGGAGTATTAGAGAAGTCACAGGTACAATCTTGGATTTTGAAAAAACTTTTGCTGTATTTCAATTCCTAGCAGTAGGGCTTTGACTCCACCAGATACATGACTGCAGTGTGGTCATTGAAGTTGCTCTGCATTTCAAGCTGATTCTTTGGTTCAATTTGATTCCACAGACTTCTACTATCTTTGACTCTGTGCATCACACTAAGCCTTGGGGTGTGTAGCACAGGAGCCCCAAACCAGGGAGCTGCTTAAGTGTTCATGATATTCCGACAAAAACCACCTGGCGAACTTGCTGGTGTGGACGTGCCATTTATTACTCACATTACAGGGGAGTGCACTGACAGTGGCAGCAGCTTGTGCAAGAGACCACACCTCCTCCAGTCTGAGGCTCATTATAAGGGATCTCAGACAAAGAAGGCACATGTCCCACGCATGACTCTCAACTCTGTTACCTCAGTGTGTAAACGGGTCAAGAAGCAGTCACAGGACAAGAAGCCACTCCCAGAAGGAGATAAGGAGGGAGTTACAACCCATTTCCAAAACAATACACATTCCTTCTGTCCAGTGGCTATCTGACCAGTCCTCAGTCATGGGATGGGGAAGGGCCATGTCCATTGACCCCACAGAGTGAACAGAGAAATGAGAAAGACCTAGCTCCTGCTTCCCAGATGCTCGAATTAAGAAACTTAAGGGAAGTTTGAATTCTGACTCTGGATCTGAGAGGGTCTCTGATGAGAGGTATGATTTCAGTTGAGTCTTGATGAAGAAGTAGGGTTCTGTAAATTGCAAATTGGGAGCATCCAAGTAGCAAGTATGGGTGTGTGTGGTATGTGTGTGTGGATGGTAGTGTGTGTGTGTGTGGGGGGGATGTCCAGGGAAGGGCAGAGCTTCTTTTCTGGAGTTTGGGTGCATGATTTATGGTAGTTGTGGCCCCTTTCCAGTGCTGTGGGTGCTCCCTGATTCCCACCGAGCCTACTTCCTCCCATGGCATCTCTATGGTCCAGACCTCCCTTCGTGTGGTGGCACAGATGCAGAGGTTTCCACAGGCTTCTCCCTGGTCTCCTCCCAGGAGCCTTTCCCACCCTATCCCCAGTTTCCTCCAGCCCAAGATCTGTTTTCCTAGAAGCTCTGAGCACTGTTGTAAATGACCTATTTAGTATGTTGTTTATTTGTTCTAGTCTGTTCTCTAGCCTCTGAAATGTGAGTTCCGTGACAGCAGGAACACTGTGGGCTCATTCACTCTTGTTTTCCAGTCCTGAGGAGAGGGATAAACAGAGAGAGCTCCAAGTGAATACTGGAAAAAGGAGGGAGTGAATGAGTCTTGACAGGACAACCTGGTCGGGTGTAGGTATTGCAAAGACTTCTGGTGATAGGGTCCCTTGAGAGCCCAGAGGGAGGATCAAGGAAGCTGAGGCCTGTCACACCGATTCCTCACGCAGACGGACTTGCCTGTGCTCCCTGAGCTGCCTCCTTTCCTAGGAGGCAGGAGGCTTTCCCTGTTCCTGTGGGTGGCTGATGCCCTCTACATGGTTTCTGCTTCTCCTCACTGCCTCAGAAAGCCAGCGCCTTTGCCATCTGCTGCCCTTTCTGAAATGGGGCTGCTGTGAGGCCTGCTGTGGCCCCATCAGCTTCTTCAGCTTCTTCAGACCCATCAGCAGGTCGGTCTGGTTGGGGAGTGGCACCAGCATGGTAGACTGGGCCAGCCAGTCTGCACAGGCGATGGCTTGGGCCAAGGTCCAGAATTCTGGGGGCAACAAAGGGGGTACTAGGGTGTCCATTCTACTGCCCATGGGAGTAGCCTCAGCTCTGTCCCAAATCTACCATCTTGGAGGATCTTTCCTTCCTGGGGAGCAGAGTGGACAGCTGGCTTTCCTGGGGGGATGGGGTAGGGTGGCATTGCAAACTCAATCTCTTGTAAGAAGAAAGAGATTTCTGTTGGAAAAGCAGATTTCCTTGGCCTCATTCATGGGGAATGGCAGGAGGGCAAAATTTAGCTTGTGCTAAATTTCTCAACTGGTATTCTGACCCCAGCCTTCCCTAAGTGCAGCTGAATAAGAGCTTCAGAGGCTGAGAGCTGACCTTTTTAGCCAAGTGGGAGCAGGCAGTTGTAGCCAGGGGCTGTGGTCCCTTGGGAGTGCTTCCTTCATCCTTCATCACTTTTTCTAGGTGTGAGGATACAGTCATTTGACAGGGAGCTTAGCTTCTCCCTGATGGCTCTGTCAGGACAGCCTAAAAAGAAGGTAGACAGCAGCAGGTGAGGACATGCAAGGGCTCTGAGGGTTTGGTTTTTCTGTGTGTGCAGGCCCTCATGTCTTCTTGTGACACCTGAGACACTTGTCACCCCCCTACCCACTCCTAGCACATCCTCTTCCCCAAGGAAATGGAACATTCTTTTGGGTTGCAGTAGCTTTAGGCAGAGGACCTCAGGGAAGGGACTGAAGGGACTTCTCTCTGAGCCTGAGAGGAGTGGCCATGGTGGCGTGATGCTGAAGTCCCTGGAGCCCTGCCAGACTTGTGGAGCCACAGGCACATACACAGAGCCTTGCCGGAGCCCTCCCTGAGCACGTGCTCATGTAAGCATGCAGAAAGCACGCCGACACAGACACAGCCAGTCTCTGCCACTTTAAAGACTTGCAATGGCCTTGGAAGGCACTGGAAGAAGATTGGGAGCTGAGAGATGGCATATGTCAGGGTGTTGCCTTCATGCCTGTCCTAGGTGATTCTCCCCGTCTTGTTCTCTGTTCTTAGGTCTAAGTCAGAGACCAGGCCATCAGAGTGAGGACCACTGGTGTCCAAAGGGATGGGACTGCAGAAGCTACTAGTGGCCTTGTCTTGGGACTGGCTCCCATTCAGCTGCATGTGGGCAGTGTCATAGGAAATACATAATGCATCTGGTGAACGTGGTCTACCAGTTAGTTATTGCTGAGAAAGAAATCATCCCACGTCTTAGTGGCCTAGAACAATCATTTATCATTTTTTATGTCTGTTGATCATCTGGGCAGTTCTGCTCTGAGCTCACTTGTGCACCTGAATTTGGCTGGCATGTGGCTGGGGGTGGCTGCCTGGGGCCAACCTGGTTCTTCCTGATGTATGATCACTCTCCAGCAGGCTGGTCTGGGGGTGTTCTGGGGCAGTGCCAGAGTGCAGGAGCAGAAACAGAAATGCGTAGAACTTGATTTAAACCTCAGCTTATGTCAAGTTATAACCGTCTTGTGGGACAAAACAGGCCACCTGATAAAACCCACAGTGGGGCTAGAAGGGTCATCAGAGTGACAGGGCGAGGCCTGGAAATAGGACAGCCATTGCCAGGGGTCTAAATGCAGTGACTCTCTCAGGTTCAGAAGCATTTATAGCAGCCTGGTGAAAGGATGGTTTCTCAGGCAGTATCATGCAATAGAACTTTCTGTGATGATCCATCATACATGATCTATATCTGTGTTGTCTAATATGATAGCCACCAGACAGATGTGGCTGTTGAGTACTTGGGATGTGGCTGGTGTGACTGAGGAACTGAATGTGTGGTGTTATTTAATTTTAATGAGTTTAAGTATAAATTTAAATAGCCCCACATGACTAGTGGCTACTGTATTGGACAGCCCAGGTTGAGGGAAGAACCATCATGGGCACTGGTGGAAAAGGAGCTGGTTTGGTCATGGGTATCTGCTTGGTGCTGAGATGTTCAAGCTTATAACTGACAGGTGTGAGTTATGCTGTTCTCAGGAGAGGGAGGGTGCAGGGTTGACAGCAGTTTTTCTAGTTGGGGGGTCCCCATCCCTGTTGCATTTCTGCTTCCTGAGCCATTTCTGCACATTTGCCCTGCCATTCCCTTGGATCTATGAAGAAGCTCTGAAGAACCTCTTCATCATTTTCTTTTGAGAGTCCTTGGGGCCACCGATCTCCAGGGCAGGCTTATGGAGACGGCATGGCCTCTCTGGGAATCTGAGGGGTATTGACAACTTTGGGCCTGTGTGTCAGAAGCCCCGGTACTGGGGCAGGCGTCACGCACTGTGTGGTCTTCTGTCAAGGACCTTTCCTCACTTGGCAGCTTTGGGTGAAGAGGTACCATCATGCTACTGGGCACCTTCTTTCTGTCTGACCCAGTGGGCAGACCAACACTGAGGTCCCCCTGCTTTGCCAGGCAAGCAGTTCTGGGCACACGTCTGTGCTCCAGGGGCCACGCTGCCTGTGGATGAAGCTGGCTGAGGTATGGCTGGACTGGAACACAGGTGCTGCTGGCTTGAGTATCAGTCATGCATTTGCCATTTCTAGATGGGCTCCTATTTGGGCACTTCTCTGCCCTCCCTGTGGAGCATAAGGAGGTTATGTCTCTGGGCCTCCCAGGTGCAGGCCCCTGAGGCACAAGCAGGTGGTACCCTCAAGAATGTGGTTTTTCACAGTCCTGTGAAAACTGTAGTCAGTGACTTTCATCTCCAGTTTATAGATGAGCCGGATGAGTACAGACTGGATGAGTGATTTGCTTGAGTGTTTAAGGAACTAAGTGTGGTTGCCCACTGGTGGCCCTCAGGCCCTCTCCTGAGGGCTTTTCTGAGGTGGGGAATAGGGCCTGTGCGATGACCCCAAGACCCCAGTCAGGACTGCGTGCTCTGCTCCCCTCCCTGGCACTGCGTTTGGTTCTCCATGACTACTCTTGTCATGTCCAGTGGGGACTAGACTTGCTGGTGAGCCAGTCCATGGTAAGACAGGCAAGGCAGTGACCCTGCGGTGCTCTCACGGTGCGTGGCATGTGTGGAGCTCTGGAAGTTTGTGGAATGGGCCTGAGGTGAAAGTTTGAGAGAGGAACTGGTTAGGAAAAATCTGATTGAATGAACACTATTTACTTTGAATTTGATTATTAACACTATTTACTTTGAATTTGATTACTGGGCCCCTCCATGCCCATGGCAGCCCATGGGCATCCCAGGCACCAGGAGAGTGCAGCTTATGAGATCTAGGCAGGCTCGGAGTGTCCTTTAAAGGGAGTGGCTCAGGTGTGGGTCTCGTCTTTGGGACCTATGGGCAGATATGGGCCAGATGAAGGAAACATCCCAGGCTTTGAAAAGGTGGCTTATGGGTCGAGACTTTAGGTTGCAAGTGACAGAAATCCACTTGACTTGACTTTGGCTCATGGAACTGAAAAATCCAAGAGAGACAGGCTGGACACAGATGGACCCAGAGGCTTAAATGACATCATCAGGACCCAGTTTCATGCTGGGACCTGCTTGCCTCTGTGGGCTCCATTCATTGGCAGGTCTGAGAGAAGTTTTAGGCTCTGGCTAAAAAAAATAATATTTAGCATTTGTGGCTCTGAGAAGAGGAGGCCTCTCTCCAGCCCAGTGCTCGCATCCTGCCCTTTTGATGTCCACGGGTGAAAAAACAGTCCTCTCTTCCAGGTGCTGCACCAAAGTGCCAGGAGGGCACTTAGTGGACCATCTTGGACCATCTGCTCTCCCTGTTGGACTTGGGATAAAAGTCACCCTGACTGGAAAGGGAGTGGAGAAGTGTTTCATCCAGGAAAGTCAGGTCCTGGGAGGAAGCCTCAGGGCTTGGGTGTGAGGATATATAGGCTATTCAGTCACAGGAATGGGGCAGGGCCTGTTTCAGTCCGGGCAGTCAGTGGCCTTAGATCACCACTGAGGGTCAAGGAGCCTCAGCTCTGGGGGTGGTAGGAGGTGGAGGGAAGCAGGGGCCAGGGCCAGGGACCACCAGCACGTGTAGCCACAGGACAGAACCACCAGAACTTTCACTCCCATTGTGTGAAAGAAATAGGGAGAGAAAGGGAAAGAATAGGGAGAGAACTCCTCATAAAGGATACTTTCTGGCCACAGGACCTGTTGAGTGGCACAAAGTGCTCTCCATAGTGGGAGACACACTCTGGGACTGCATATAGCGCAGTGATACATGGTATATGTGTCCTGAGTTTGTTGGTGCCTGGGCTAATCAGTGATTTTTTAAGAAAACATCTCCATTGGGGGTTAGGGTCCTCTAATAAAGACAGGGCTCATATGTTTAACAGAAAGTCAATTAATTTTAGAACAGACCACTAGAAAACACTCTGAGCTGTCTGATTGGTGCCAGCCCTGGTGGTCTGATGGCAGAGAGATGACAGCTGGAATTGGTGGGTTTCTCTCTGGCCTGGGTTGGTTTTAGGGGGCAGGGGCCATGCTGGTGAGGTACTGTGCCTGGGAGCTGGGGCAAACAGAAGGGGGTACCCAGTGGCTGAATGCTCATGACATGTATTGGGCCTTAATCCGTGCCTTTATTCAGTGGACCCCTGAGGTAGACTTGGGCCCTCACTTCTGTGGTGGCCTGTACTGGGTGGGAGTGTTGGAGTTAGACCTTCCACAGTCTCTTTCTGCGTAAAGATTGTTCTCTTCTACTCCTCTTCTCTCCCTACGCAGATATCCGTGGTCTCCAAAGCTTCCTGGACCAGGCCTCCCGGCTGGGCCTTGATGTCTCTTTACAAAAGGTGGACAAGAACATCAGCCATGTATTCACCAGCCTCTTTACCACGATGAAGACAGAGGAGCTAAATCGCTACCGGGACACGCTGCGCCGTGCCATCCTGCTGCTCAGCCCGCAGGGGGCCCACTCCTTCATCAATGAGGTAGGTGGTGGGGCCTGCAGCCACAGGAGTGGCTACACAGGTGGCTCAGGTGGGCTGCAGCCATGATTCTCTCATTATGCATGGCCTAAACAGACATGGGGGGTCCTGGGTGCTGGGATCACAGCACATGCCAGGAATGGGGAGACTGAGCACAAATTGGCCCCTGACTGGTCCCCAGCAGGTGACCCAAGACTTGCCCAGTTGCTGAGAAGTTGGGGGCAGTGAGCAGAAAGCCTGTTTATAAGGCACTGCCAGAGATTTCTGAGGCAAAACTCAGGCTGGTAGTGTTCTTATTTTTTTTTTCTTTTAATTTTCTTCTCTTTTTTGACAGGTGTAAGCCTCTAGAGATAAAGTAAATTTCCAGCTGTTTGCCGAGGGGGGCAGCTCTGCCTTGGGATGTGTTAGCACCTGGGGGAGGTGTTGGCTGCATATAGCGCAGCGATACATGGTATATGTGTACTTAGTTTGTTGGTGCCTGGGCTAATCAGTGATTTTTTAAAAAACACAGCTCCATTAGGGGTTAGAGCTCTCTAATAAAGACAGGGCTCATATGTTTAACAGAAAGTCAATTAATTTTAGAACAGACCACTAGAAAACACTCTGAGCTGTCTGATTGGTGCCAGCCCTGGTGGTCTGATGGCAGAGAGATGACAGCTGGAATTGGTGGGTTTCTCTCTGGCCTGGGTTGGTTTTAGGGGGCAGGGGCCATACTGGTGAGGTAGTGTGCCTGGGAGCTGGGGCAAACAGAAGGGGGTACCCAGTGGCTGAATGCTCACTGTGGCTTCCCTTCCAACTCGTCACCTTGTTGGCCCTCTGTGATTGAAAGTAAAATGAAGTGAAAGGCAGAATTATACTAATTCTGTTTGCTGTTCTTTGCTTGCTTATTCTGCTTTCCCCTCTAATTAATTATTACTCAAAATGCTACCTCATGCATCAGGAACCAGCATGAAGCCCACTGCTGGAGAACTTTAAATTTGGAACGCGTAATTTGGTGCAATTGGCCAGCAGCCCTGATGCAGTCCACTAATCAGGCCTGGATCATGCTGGTGGTCAGCCAGGCTGTGATGTCCTGTCGGCACTCAACATTTTCACCAAAACACATTTCCCTGTAGGAGGGGATTCAGGCCAGTCATAGGTAGCCCAGGAGTAGCAGCTCTAATGTGTCCAGGCGTTGTCAGAATGTTTCCAGAAGCGTCTGCTCACAAGAAAGCTTTTCTCCTCGTTAAATTCCCCAGCCGGAGGTAGCTCCGGTGATGGTGTCTGCTAATTCTGCCGCCAGTCCCATCCCTCTCTTTCTCACCAGTCCCTTGCCTCCTCTTTTTGCTTTCTTTCCTCCTTGTCTCTGCTCTTGCTGTTAAGCTTGGAAGTGGGAAGAATATTGGTTTGAAAGTTATACAATTTGGGGGCAAATCCCAGTACCCCCTGTACTTACTGATTATGTGGCTTTGGGTAATTTGCCTCTCCTTATAACCTCACTTTCTTTGTCTATCCAGTAGAGATGAAGGAAGGAAATATCCAGTGTGTAGCTTCTCAAGAAGCACACATTCTCTTTTCACTGTACACATTCATCATATCCCTTCCAGAGAATTCAGCCCTTCCTCTGTCCCTAGGCCCTACATGGATTTAACACAAAACCAAGAATGGCCTAAGGATATTATTTCCAAGTGGCTAATTATTCAGACTCCTGCAGTGTTGGATGTGCTCGGCTGGCTTTGGCCTGTTGTTGCCTTCTCCTTCCCCTAGATTGGTTTGCAAAGCCTTTGCTGTGCTAGGTGCTGCAGAGCTGGGGATGCCCCTGGAGTGAACATCTGGCAAGAGTGACAAGGCCCTGCAAGTGGTGGCTGGAGACTGTGGGGAAGGACAGCAGCTGGGTTTCATTCCTTCAGCTCCAACTGGCCAGAGTCTTGGTCTCTGGTTCCATGTGCCTACCACCAGGAGGGGTATACTGTCCTTTTGGGGGTGTCCACCACAGGCACTCCCTAATCCTCCCACTTTACAAATGAGGGAACTGAAGCTGAAGAAGTTAAAGGACTTGCTTAAGGTCATGGAACTAGTCATCGGGGGACTGGACAGATTTGACCCACCTGAGTCCTCACTGCCATGCTGCTGGGTTGGCCACAGAAAGTACAAGGGATTGCAGTGACAGTAGTGGCTAAAAGATGGCTATGCTGGCTTCATGCAGAGAGTATGGTTCCAGGGTCTGATGTAAGTTTAGGGTGTTGATGCTGAAAACATTTTAGTGCATCTACTGTGAGCCACAGGGGAAGGAATCTGACCCTAGAGGTGAACATGACCTGTGTGACCCATATGGCTGACTAGCCCAGCAGGTCCCCTGGTAGAGACCTGGGGATGCCATCCCAGCAAGGAAGCTTCGTTCACCACCTGGAGGCGTTCCATGGGCTTCTTGAGCAGACTGACACAACCTCTTCTTTGTTGTGACAAGGATGGACAATGTTCATAAGGGTGACACAGTACCAGGACATGCCCTGAATTTGTGAACTCAAAACGTTGTTATGGGGCAGTAAATGCCTCCCCACCCCACTGCTGTGGATGACGTGTAGCTGTTGTGCCTGACCAGGGCTGGCCTGGGTGATCGCAGGAAAGATGGATTATGTGGCCCTCCCAGTTGTAACTGCTCCCCTCCCCAACTTGAAAAGCTTGGCTGTTGGCATAGATGAAACTGGAGACTATAGTGCTAAGTGAAATTAGCTAGTTGGTAAAAGACAGATACCATATGACCTCACTTATGAGTGGATTCTAACAAACAAAATAAACTAATGAGCAAAATAGAGCCAGAGGTGTTCAATCATGGAACAGACTGGCAGCCGTAAGAGGGCAGGGGGAAGGTGGGGACTGGTTGAAAGAAGGTGAAGGGATTAGTCAAAGAACATACATGAAGGGTCTGTGGACATGGACAACAGTGTGGGGATTGACTGTGTGAGTGTAGGGGAGCAGACTGGGTGGAGGGGGTCAAAGGAGAAAAACTGGAACAACTGTAGTAGCGTAAACAATGAAACATTAAAGAAAGAAAGGAAGGAATGCAGGAAAGCAGGCAGGCAGGCCTGGCTTCTTGGGAGTAAGGGAGGAAGATGGCTTCGCTTGAACCTTTTATATTTTGCTACATGTGTATTGTTGGGAAGGCTGGCACTTACACTGTCATTGGTGACAAGTTCTGCAGGACATGGACTTAGCTGCCTGGGATCAGCCCAGCTGTCCATGTGCTGTGTGTTGGGAGCCACTGCTTCTCCTATGATTGTGGGGGGTCTTGGCCTGGGATTCATGTAACACTAGCTTCTCTGTGATCATCTTTATGGGGAGCTACCCTTGCTGGAGCCACAGGTTTTGGAAGCCTGGACTCTGTGGTAGGTGGGAGGGTGGGGATGCAACAGGCTGGGGTATTGGGGTCTGCCTGGGGCACTGGGCTGCTATAACAGGCCCACCTCGAGATCCCTTTTATTGCTCAGTCTTTTTCTTAAAGATTTTATTTATTTATTTTTAGAGAGAGGGGAAGGGAGGGAGAAAGAGAGAGAGAGAAACATCAATGTGTGGTTGCCTCTTGTGTAACCTTTACTGGGGGCCAGGCCTGCAACCCAGGCATGTGTCCTGACTGGGAATCAAACCAACAACCCTTTGCTTTGCAGTCCCGTGCTCAATCCACTGAGCCACACTAATGAGGCTTATTGCTCAGTCTTGATTCCACATCCTCTTCTTTGAGGTCTTTTGATCTCAGCCTTGACAACCACACATCAGTGCATTATCTTTAAAAGGCTCCCCTCAGGGAGACTGAGCTCAGGGGTGACAGCCATCTGGTCCTCTGACCCCAGATCTGGAGCCCATTGTGAGCTGCCCTGGGGGGCTGCCAAGGGCACAGGCTATGGAAGGAACTCTTTGCTCAGCAGGAAGGCTGCTGCGCCTTGGGCTTGGTCTGGGAGCTGAGTGAGGGTGGGGGAACTTTATAGTTACCCTCTTCCTGGGAAGTGAGTTGGAGTCTTTCTGTCCTTACCTGTGCCTCGACCCCTCTCTAGATTGCTGGCTGCTACATGAGGCTTCATTGGGCAGTGACAAGCACCCCTGATGCTCTGTTCTCATGTAGTCCATCAGCCTGAACTACTGGCCAGGGCAAGTGTGTTTCTTCTCTTCACTCTAGGGCAGTGGAACTTCTGAAGTGATCAAGGTGACAGCTACTGGGAGGGGCCAAGAGCAGAGGCTGTTCCCTAAGGACTCATGCCCACAGATGCTGGAGCCTTCTTCATTCTGTTCATGGGTTCCTTCTTTTATTTCTCCAACATGTTATGAGTCTGAGCACTGTGCCAGGTTCTGTGCTGGACACTGAGGCTATTGTCCTTGACCTCATGGTGCTCCTAGCTTGGTGGGGAGGACAGAGGTATAAACAGACCCCTTTGCCTGTAACAGCAGAGGTGTGGACCAGGTCCTGTGAGAGCACCCAGGATGAGAGCAATGTCCTTTGCCCAGTGACAGATGGTGCTGGCCAGAGGGTCAGTGATGCTTCCTGGAGTAGGTGATATTATGGCCAGGTCTATGGGAACAAACTTTCATTGACTCCATAGCCAAGGTTGGCCTGGGGGAAGAGAGGTCAGAGAACCCCAGGGTGTTCCGGGACTCCTGTGTTTTTCGGTTGCAGCAGCGGGTGTGTAGGGTGTGGAGGGGCTAGAGCTGAGGCTGGGATGTCAGCAGAAAGGGCTCCCTAGTCCAGGGAGGGGAATCCAAACTTTAGGATGGTTTGTTTATTCTTGGGTCTTTTTCAAGGTCTTTGAAGTTAATGGCTTAGAGTGCACTCCATAACTATGGCACCAGGGCTCTTGGGCAGTATGTATGTCTTACTGTTCTTTTTTCTCCATTTCAGGTTTGATGAGCAGATCTCTAGTTCACAGTCCGTTTTGGCCCTGGGCTTCTATCTATCTGTCCATCTGTCCATCTGTCCATCCATCCATCCCCCCAGGCACCCTGTTATCTGTCCATCCATTATGAATTGGGTGCCTATGATAGACCAGGAACCATATTGAGAGTTAGCTGAGAACACAGAGGTTCCTCTACTCTACGGCCATAGTCCTTCTGGGCATTCTTTCCAGTGGCCTGCCAGAGAGGGTGGGCTCAGGGCCCTTAGTCACTGAGGCCTCTTGAGGACGTGTGTGGGGGACTCCAGGACTTTGTCCTTTCAGCTCCTGGTCCTCATTTCTGTGTCCCATCTCTAGTTGTACTCAGGCCTTCCTCTTTCTTTTTGTGTCCTCTTTATTTCCTCTTCTCTTCTCCTCTCCCATCTCTCTTGTTTCATTGGAAAGAGTAGAAAAAGTAAACTATTTTAAGCCATTTTAAGTGATAGTGCTGTGGGTGGCATTTACTTTGCAGTTAGACAGATACCACTGATCTCTTCCTGTAGTGAGAAGGATGGGAGAGAGAACATGAGGGCAATGGCTTGTTGGTGGGACAGCTCCCCATTGACCTCAGAGTGGGGGTCACCTGTCACCCAGGCTGGGAAGAGTGAGTGAATGTGAAGGGACAAAGGTAGAAACGGCCACTCCCAACAGCTCGCCCCACCCCTGCCCAGACTGGTTCCCCCGGCAAGGAGTGTGGCTGGAGGCAATTTAACCCTCTCTAGAAGCATAGCCTGGGGTAACTCCTGGCTTCTAATCATTGCCTTTCAGAATATGCTGCAATGGGTGAGCTTGCTCCTCCTACAAGTTGAATATACAGACTGTGCGTTTTAATTCATTTGTAGCAAAGGTAAATTAAGTAATCACAATGCTCTGTTGTCCCACATGATATATGCTAATATTTCCCACTCTACCATGGTAACTCTTTAGCAGATGATGTTATCACTCAGAGCTAGGATTATTCTGTGCTATTTAAGTATCATTTACCAGAATATTTTAAATTACTAATTAATTATAGATTAATTTTTAAATGTGGCCCTGCATTTGCATTTAATTACATCCTACTGTTTACGGATTTTAAAGCCTCAGCACTGTAGCAGAAGTGCTACAAGTCTGAGAAATTCTTTCCCCCTGCCCCTCTCCAGTTTAGATATTCTTAGAAATGAGATCGTGAAGAAGAGGTGTTCTCTAGAACAGGGATGTCAAACTCATTTTCACTGGGGACCACATCAGCTTTGCGGTTGCCTTCAGAGGGCTGAATGTAATTTTAGGACTGCATAAATTTAACTACTCCTTAACAGTTAAGTGAGAGCTCGGCACTGCCACCAGGTAGATACAAGGTGCTGGGCCAGATAAAACAAAATCGAGGACCGGATTCGGCCAGCGGGCCTTGTGTTTGCCACCTGTGCTCTAGAGTTTGTTCTGGCAGGTTTGGACCTCAGTGATGCTCAGGGCAGCCAGCACTTGGGGCCTGGCTGATATGGAGAAGGGAACAGGGAGATGTTTGGCCAGGGCCTTTGTCCCAGATTCCACATGGCCACTGTCTCCTTCCTTCTCTGTCTCCACA
>PVKM010020240.1:0-23502 GCA_004027735.1 Carollia perspicillata | reverse complement strand
AAAGAGGGTTGCCCCACCCTGGCAAATGCCTAAGGCTCCATTCCCTTACAATGTAACAGGTGTGTGGAGACAAAGAAATATGGCCCAAATAAAAGGACAGATAAAAGGTCCAGAAAAACAGGTAAGTGACAAGGAGATAGCCAACCTATCTGATGCAGAGTTCAAAACACTGGTAATCAGGATGCTCACAGAACTGATTGAGCTAGGTTGCAAAATGAAGGAGGACATGAAGGCTACCTAAAGTGAAATAAACACCCAACAAGAACAGAATGAAGAAACAGGAATTCAAAAAAATGACAAGAGGCTTAGTAACCTCTGGGACAACTTTAAGTTCTCCAACTTCTGAATCATAGGGGTGCCAGAAGGAGAAGCACAGCAAGAAATTGAAAACTTATTTGAACAAATAATGAAGGAAAACTTTCCCAATCTGGCAAAGGAAATAGACTTCCAGGAAGTCCAGGAAGCCCAGAGAGTCCTAAAGAAATTAGACCCAAGGAGGGACACACCAAGGCGCATCATCATTAAGTTACCTAAGATTAAAGATAAAGAAAGAATCTTAAAAGCAGCAAAAGAAAGTGAGTTACCTACAAATGAGTTACCATAAGACTATCAGCTGATTTCTCCAAAGAAACCTTACAGGCAAGAAGGGGCTGGAAAGAAGTATTTGAAGTCATGAAAGGCAAGGACCTACATCTAAGATCACTGTATCCAGCAAAGCTATCATTTAGAATGGAAGGGCAGATAAAATGCTTCCCAGATAAGGTCAGGTTAAAGGAGTTCATCATCACTAAGCCCTTATTATATGACATGTTAAAGGGACTAAATGTAAGAAATAGAAGATCAAAAGCTATGAACAGTAAAATGACAACAACTCTTAACTATCAACAACTGAACCTATAAAACAAAAACAAAAACTAAGCAAACAACTAGAACAGGAACAAAATCAGAGAAATAGAGATCATAAGGAAGGTTATCGGTTGGGAGGGGGAGGAGGAGAATGGGAGAATAAGAAGCATAATTGGTAGGCCTAAAATAGATGGGGGAGGTTAAGAATAGTATAGGAAACAGAGAAGTGAAAGAACTTATATGGACATGAACTACCCATGTACATGAACTAAGAGGGGTTAATGCTGGAGGGTGGGGGTTTGCAGGATGGAGGGGAAATAAAGAGGAGAAAAAAATTGGGATAACCGTAATAGCATAATCAATAAAATATATGTAAAAGATTAAAAATATCATACACTGATAGTATACATTTTAAACTTTTTAAAAATTTTTATTTTAGTTGTTATTCAAGTATAGTTTTTTGCCTTTTACTCCCATCCCAGACCACCCCCCAGTGCTCCCCTCCTCCCTCCCATTTCCACCCCCCTTAGTTTTTGTCCATGTATCCTTTATACTTGTTCCTATAATCCCCTCCCTTTTTCCCTGAAATTCCCTCCCCTCTCCCCTCCGGTTACTGTCAGCCTGTTTTCTATTTCAATGTCTTTGGTTATATTTTGCTTGCTTGTTTGTTTTGTTGTTTAGGTTCCTGTTAAAGGTGAGATCATATGGTATTTGTCTTTTACCGCCTGGCTTATTTCACTTAGCATAATGTTTCCCAGTTCCATCCATGCTGTTGCATAGGGTAGGAGCTCCTTCTTTCTTTCTGCTGCATAGAATTCCATTGTGTATATGTACCATAGTTTTTTGATCCATTCATTTACTGATGGGCATCTAGGTTGCTTCCAACACTTGGCTATTGTAAATTGTGCTTCCATGAACATCGGGGTGCATAGGTTCTTTTGGAATGGTGTTTCAGGGTTCTTAGGATATAATCCTAGCAGTGGAATTGCTGGGTCAAAAGGCAGTTCCATTTTTAGTTTTCTGAGAAAATTCCATACTGTTTTCCATAGTGGTTGTACGAGCCTGCAATCCCACCAACAGTGAACTCGGGTCCCCTTTTCTCCACAACCTCTCCAACACTTGTTGTTTGTTGCTTTGTTTATGATGGCCATTTTTACAGGCCCACTTCAAGACACATCATAATTAAAATGGCAAAATTCCAAGGCAAAGAGAGAATCTTAAAGGCAGCAAGGGAGAAGAAGGAAGTAACATACAAGGGAGCCCCAATAAGGTTAGCTGCTGACATCTCAATGGAAACACTCCCAGCCAGAAGAGAATGGCAGGAAATATTCCAAGTGATAAGAACCAGAGGCCTGCAACCTAGGCTGCTTTACCCAGCAAGGCTCTCAATCAAGATAGAAGGCCAAATAAAGAGCTTCCAATACATTTTAAACATTAAAGTCAGTTTATTGTTTATGGCTTTAATATTTGCATCAGTACTTTGTTTTGTTTTTGTTGTATGAGTTTTTAAAATAAGAAATGTCTTTTTAAAAAGACTTTATTTATTTATGTTTTAGAGAGGAGAAGGGAGGGAGCAAGGGAGGGAGTGTAATGTCAATATGTGGTTGTCTATTTCATGCTCCCTACCAGGGACCTGGCCCACAACCCAAGCATGTGCCTTGTCTGGGAATTGAACTGGAGACCCTTTGATTGACAGGCCAGCACTCAACCACTGAGCTACACCAGTCAGGGCAAAAAAAAAATATGTCTTAAGTTAAATAAATATTGTTTATTTTTCTGACGTCTCAAAACTACTTAGAAAACATTGCATGGTGAGGTGAGCAGGGGAGTGGTGAGGGTTTTGTGGAGGGTGAGAGAGATCAGGAAGCTGTGAACTGGAGTCTCCTGGTCCTACCGCTAGCTGAAAGCTTTGGCAGGATGAAAATTATTTATGTCAGTGATCCCAGAGCAACTAACTTGAGTCTCCAGGGACAGAAACATTTTCTTCCCAAACATGTGAAATTTGGAATCTTGTGCTTACTGAGTGTGACAGTTGATAAAGAATCTTTTCCCCAAGGAAACTGTCTTAAGTTCAACCCTGAAAACTTCCAGGGGGATGGCATTTGTTCCTTCGGTTTATGCATCTCTTTCTAATTATGTTGCTTACCTGCTGTTTCCTGTGAGTATTAAATGTGCTCATGCTGAGCAGGAATTTTCCATGTCAGGCCTATTATTCTATGAGACTGAGCTTTAATCATTAACTCCCACCTATTCACAGAAAGTTTAGCTTTCATCTCCGATTTAATAAATTGATTTCTCACAAGCAGCACTTGATACAGGCCAAAAAGTGTGAAGGGAGATTGCTGATTGGGATAACTTCAGTGAACCATCCTTCCATCCATCTCTTTACCATCTATCCATCTGTCATCCATCCATCCATCCGTCCCATAGCCATCTCCTGAAATCCTATGCTGTTCCGTGTACTTCTGTAGAAGCAGTAGACATCATACTGAAACCAGAGTGGGTACAGCGATGGGGCAGGGAAGTGTTCCTGGAGAAGTAAATGCTTAAGATGAGTGGGGAATTAGCTAGTTAGCTGTGTTGGTAGATAGGGGGTGGGGGATGGTTATTTTGGGTTGATGGAGCAAAATGGGCAAGTTGCACAGAGATATGAGGGAGCACGATAAGTTTCAGGCACTACAAACGAGAAGTACACATATTCATTGAGCACCTTTCTTATGCCAGGTGCTGTATTGGGATCTTCTAGAATGGGCTTTGCACATAATTACTACAGTGAAGGCCTAGTGATATTTACTAAGTATTAATATTACTCTTAATGGAATGTTTAATGAGTAAGTCAGATGTAGATGGCAGAGGCAAGGGAGAGGCACGAGAGAGGGGAAGTAAATTTTATTTATTGACTACATACGCCAGAGGCATTACATACGCCAGGGCATTACAAACCCTTTGTGATGTTCTATGTGCTGCTATAGGAACAATCCCCATTAGAGATTTTTTAAAAATTAAAAAATGGAGTCTCTGAGAAGAAAAACAAATATACACTGCCAGCTTTGGGGACTAAAAAAAAATCGATAATCATTTCACTATAACGTTCTATCTATCACCAAGAAAGATCTCTTTGCCTAATGGCTCCGAGGATTAGGATCTATCTTCTTTCCCCTACAGCACTGGAGACAGAGCTTCATCATGCAAACTATGGAGAGAGGGAATCCTTTCTGAAAAAAAGGCCCCTACAAGAGGAGACAAGATAGAAAGTGGATAACAAGGAGTCATGTCAGTTCGGTGCTTTGGGCCAAACTTAACCATCATCCAAGATCCATCTTCAGCCCTCCCTCCTTTGAGAAGCCTTCCCTGAGGACTCCAGGCCTCTCTCCCTTGCTCTCAGAAGTTATTGTCTGTATAATGTATTTAGCAACTGATCATGTCTGGCCTTGTGACAACTCTTCTACTATTACCTTAAACTGATATTTCTCTCTGGCTTTGTAATTCATCTTTATGAGTATATATTTTTTCCTCCAATTAGATTATAAACACCTTGAGGGCAGAAACTTTATCATAAACATACTTTAAATCTTTCCTTTTTCTCGCAATATCTAACACAGTGCTGGATAGTAAAAGCTCAACAAATATATATAGTTTCATGCAGAACGTCACTGCAAGAATTTTGGAACCAGAAATATGACAGAAATCCATTCACTTAGTTTGAGGACCAGGTATTTTATATTTATTACCTATAGAATTAGAATTTTAAAAAATTCTAAAATAATTTAAAGCGATGTTCATCAAGTGGCAGAGTCTACTTCCCCACCGCTTGAGTCTGGGCTCGTATTGTGATTTGCTTTGACCAGTAGAGTGTGGTGTGGATGATGTGTGTGGGTTCTGAGCTTGGGCCTCAAGAGCCCAGAGGAGCCCAGTAGGACTGCCCAGCTGAGACCAGCCCAGACTGCAGTCCCACAGACTTGTGAGTTAAATAAGTGGTTGTTATTATAAATCACTTAGTCTGGGGATGGTTTGTTAGACAGCAGAAGCTAACTGATATATAATGTCCTTTAGTTATCATGAAAACCCATGAGGTACATGTTATCATCTCTACTTTATGCCTTAGGAAGCAAGGGTTCAGGTCACAGAGCTGCCAAAGGGACACAGACCTCTCTGACTAGAAAGCCGGAGATATTTTTTTCTTTTACATCATGCATTTCTCTTTCTCTAATCTGTGAGGGTTTGACTTTGGCTGTGACTCTAACTGGCTGAGTGTGCCTGAGTAGACTTCTGGGACTTCAGTAGTAACCAGGGAATGCTTTCTATCAAAGAGGAGTTGGAGTGATGTGATTGAAAATGATCATTATTAGAGTTTTTAAAAGCTGCCATGAGTTAGTGTTTTAGCAAATGTTCCCCATCCCCGCCTGGATGGGGAATACATTAGGAGGCACATGTCTCAGCAGGAGCGGGCCTATCTGATGGGTGGGGGATATAGGACTGCTGGATGGCAGAAGTCCAGAAAGTTTGAGACCATGGAGTATTACCTTCAGTGGGTTGAAGGAACAAGCAAGCATGAACTTGAGGGCTCCTGGGTTCCTACGTTCAGGCTGAAACAACTAACATGGGAGTCTCTAAAGAACAGAATGATGCTAAAAATGCCACTAATTCACAGAACATCTCTTAAATGCCAGAGTGTGTGCTGTCTGTAATCCTTGCCACTGTCCTAGGTGAGGTTGAGAGAGATTAAATAAATCACCTAGATTGTAAGGGATTGAACTGACTTTGCAATTTAGATGCATCTAACTTTAAAGGGAAATAACTACAACAAATTCTCCTGGTTTGTAACATTATGTTCAACCTAATGTCCAATTAACTAAGTGGGCGCCTGTACACCATAGCTGGCAAAATGCCCTGGATGCCCTAGAACAGAGCCACATACAGCAGAGAACTCATGACTTGCCCCGTATTGGACACAGAGCAGCGATTTCTCCAATTTGATAAAATCAAGGGCCCTTTTGCAACGTGCTTGTGTGACATTATCTGGCTCAGCAAGAGTGGACAAACAGGGCATCTTTGGAGAGAACTATCTCTTCTGTGTTTGCAGTAAAGTTAAGTGAGAGTGACCCTCAAGAGAGGCCTTCAGAGGCCCTCAGGAGGTAGTTCCATTAAGACTAAATTAATTACGTCCCTTGCATTTATCTAATAGTTTATGTACTGTCTCTATATATAGTTTGTTGAATCGAGTAGTGCAACCATTCAGTGGGATTCACAGGACAGCATGCAATGATTTCCATTTTATAAACTGGGAAAACAGACTCAGATGTAGTTACTTGACGTGCCCAAGGTCACAGAGCTAATCTGTGGCTGAGGTGGGATTGGACCTGGTCTGTCTGACTCCCAGTCCCCTGTTCTTGGGATAGGGAGTTGAATCAGCCAAGTCAACAATAAGGCACTTACTATGTGTGAGGCACATGGAATGTGGAAGTGCTCTGGACTGGGTTCCCATACCCAGTAACAGCAAACAGCACTTGAAACTGCCTGAGTAGCACTTGCTGTGGGTCAGCCCCTGCTCTAAATGCTTTACTTAGGGTAACTCATTTAATTCTCATAACAACTCTAGGAGGGGCCATACTTAATTTCTTCATTTTATGCATGGGAAATGAAGGCACAAAGCAGTTAAATAGAGCTAGGGTTCAAATGTAGGCAAGCTAGGCCAGAGACCTTTTATGTAGTTATAACACCACACTGCCTCTATTCTCAGGGGGACATCTGAGGAGAGAAGGGAGGTGCTAAATGATAATAGATCAATACTGTTTGGGTTCATATCCTTCCCCTGGCACTTCAAGCCATTTGACCTTGGGCAAACTTTAATTTTTTGTGCTTCACTATTTTACAGGGAAAATGGGATTTTGTTATTATCTACCTAATAGAGAGTTGTGAAAGTTATGTAGGGGTGTGTGTGTATGTAGAACTTAGAATAATGCCAGGGCCTGCAGTTAGTATGACGTGAGTGTATGTTACCATCATTTCAATGTGGCCTTGACATGGACTAATTTCAGGCTCATGGCATAGATATATGTTATAAATTTTCAGAAGGAGGAGAGTTTATTTTCATGTTCACGAAACCTCCACGTTCATCCTGCCGGTTGGAGGCAGGGCTTTGACTAGACCCAGGTCTCCTTACTTCCAGATCCGTTCATTTTACTGTTCTGCCTCCAGCCCATGCCTGTCTGAATCAGTCCAGGCTAGCCAAATTGGAGACTTTGCTTCCTCAGTCCAGACTGGTGTTGCCTCTTGTGGTACCAAGTCCAGTCTGAGTTCACATACTGCCTTTTCCCTATAATCTTTTTGGGAGAGATGCAATGGAGCAATAATTCTGGCCATGATTGGAAAGAACTTTCATGGAGACAAGGGACTGGATAATCCATAAATGGTCTCTGGATAAAAACAACTAATGTTTATCGAGATCCTACTATGTCAGGTGCTTACTTACTTTTTTCATTAATCTCCATAGTAACGCTATATATTTGCTTTTTAAATCTTCCTTCATACCAATAGAAAACTAAAGGCTTAGTTTTATGGTGTCTTAGCTTCAGTAACTTTCTCCAGATCTCACAGCAAGAAAATGATTTAATCAAGATGTTAACAATGGTCCATATTCTAGCCCTGGGGCAGACAATCAGTTGCGTCCTGTTTGATGATTAGTGGTACCTGCCTGGAGCACAACTGAGGAAATTGAGAGGAAAGGTCTTGAATCTGTTGGCAAGAACACCACGGCCTGTTAGCCATGTCTGCCATGGTGGGAGAATGGGGATTGGCAGCACTACAAGTTCATTGCTGGCTCTGCTACCACCAGCCTGTACTACCTCTCTAGAGATCTGGAGCCCAGATTGAGGCTGTCAGTGAGAGGACGAAGTTCTTTTAGAAAGGGGTAATAACATCTTGGCTTGCTTAATTTTCTGTCCGTCCATCCAGCCAGCCATCTACCCATACGTTTATCGATCCAGCCTTAATCCATCTGTCTATCGATTCCTCTATCCCTCCATCCCTCCGTGCAACAAACCTTTATTGAGAGTGTGCTCTGTGTAAGGCACTGTGCTTGGTGGCAATGGAGCTGAGGCGATACATGTCTCCTGGCCAATAGTGTTGAAAGAGGCCTCCTGGAAGGGTATTGTTGGCAACGTGTGAGTGAGGAGAGTGATGAGGAAATTGGTTATGCAGGGACTGGGCATTTGGGGAGACCCTGCAAAAAGAAGCAGGCAGGTTGCTCCCCCACCTCTGCTTCTATGGATGCAGATGAGTGCCCAGCTGGCCAGCTGGTCACTGGCACAATCTGCCTCTTTGTGTGAAAACCAGTGGAATCACATATGTCCTGCTCCCAGATGCGGTCTCGGCACCACACTTTCCAAGCGGGAGGTTCTGTCATGGTGTTGCCTGCCAAATCTTTCCAGAGGACTCAAGCCACTTGGCCAGCTGAACCAGGCTGTGCGCCTGTGCAGAGTACTGCCTCGCTACCGAGAAGATCAGGCTGGGGGAGGCAGGGAAGGGCAAGAGCTTAGTGTGTGTGTGTGTGTGTGTGTGTGTGTGTGTGTGTGTGTGTGTGTGTGTTTAAGCTGGATCAAAGCCCTTTCTTGCTGTGCTCTGTACTTGAGATATTTTACTGGGTGGGAGACAAAGAGGCTTTGTGTGCTGTTCAAAGTGCTCTGTGCTGACTGTGATATACATCCCGGATAAACCCAGCCCAAAGCTACAACATCGCCTCAGGTTCAAACCCCAAATGTGATTTTCAGTGGTTAGAAATGACGAAGGATGGGTGGCAGGACCCAGAGGAAAAAGAGTAAAACCCAATGGACCTTAAATAGATCTGAAGGCACTGATTGGATGTTTCAGGTGAGATCTTTAAAAAAATCTTATCAGATTCTTCTTATATGCATACATAGAAAAGGCAGTAGAATCTATATTTCATTGTCTGTCTGGCAAAGGTAAAGTCCCCATTACATTTTCTTTGAAGATTATTTTGTTTTTATATTGAGAGTGTGTGTCATGGAGGGGACAGGGAGATAGCTTTTTCAGATGTTTTTCTTTCCTTTTTAAGCCTCACCTGCTTTTAAGAGCAACTTGCCCTTTGTCAGCTGCAGAGAAATGCCTGGCGTTCAGGCTAGTGTTTTAGATATAATTGAATTGCTGGGGTGCGTTAAGCAATGCAGGGTTTTAAGCAGAGAAATAATTTAATGATGTGGCCTTTAGGATTGGTAATTAGCACTGTCTGTATGAACATGTAACAATAACACCACCTACCGTAAAAGCGAATGTTCTACACTTCCCAATGCTCATTTCTTTAGGGCTTCCTGCAGAGAAGCCGTCATTAACTCTTTTTTTGACAAACGCTTTTCTTGGAAACCTCAAATTTCAACATCTCTCTCTCTCTGACCACAACCTTCTGTCCTTCCCGCTGTCGGACTGCGTCACTCTCACAACCTCATCTGGCCTCTGCTCCAGAGACGGCACACACCTGGTGCTGGCGTCGCCGCTCCCTCTGCGCTCAGAGAGGACAGTCCAGCTCGATCTTGCCAGGCTTTCCTATTGAGCACAGAGGTAACTGTGGGATCCTTCTTCTCACAGGATTTTATCAATTGAGGCTGACACCCGAGATGGACACTATCGCCCCTTCCAACTCCAATGACTTGACCCATTTTCTTTCAACCTGCCAGGCTAGACCCTGTGGTTGAACACCCGAACTCTTCATAGCACTCCCAGTGCCCTTGCACACACCCGTGTCTGCCCAGGGGCATGTCCCCTCCACTCTCAGGCCCAGGCTCCTCAGGGCCGTTTGCGTGTTTGGCATGACTGTGGGGAATGTGTGCCACACCTCACTTGTGGTTTCTGGTTCAGAGCTGCCTTTTGCTTGTTCTTTCTGGGTATCTTCTTACCTTCTCAGTGCGGCTTCCCAAAGCATAACCTGCTATTTCAGTTCCCCTAGACCATGCTACCTTCACTCCTGAGCTGTTAACCTCCCCCCTCCTATTTCACTGGCAAAACTGGTAGAGACTTTGTTGACCGCCTCCCGTGGCCTCCTCCCCTGCTTCCCCCTGGTACCCTGAGCTCCCTCCACAGCCCTCACCTGAGGACCTGTAATCACTGCCCAGAGCACTGCGTCCTCTCTCTTCTGAGAGCTTAGCTTTCCCCTCACACCTAGAGAGAGCTCATCTACGCAGTAAAACCGTCCCTTGCTGTCTCTCACCACGAGCCGACCTGAAAGTTTCCTCCCATGTTTTCCCACCACATCTTCTCCCTACCTGCATGAAGGTAGGTGTCCCAGTGAATTGGCATCTCTCTCCTTTCTATTCTGATATTAACTCCAAACTCTAACGATATCTGGAATGTGGCAAGAATTCACACTATATTTGTCGAGCGAATAAATGAATTGGGAAATTGAGGCAAAGAAGGTTTTGCCTGTCTCCCAGAGTTGCTCATCCCCTCATCCTTGCTGTTAAAATTCTTTACCTTCAATTCTCTTTTTCAATGATATTTGTCATTTTCTATCATTGATGGTGGTTTTCCATACATAAGCCTTATCACCTCTCCCACGCTGCAGGTTCCCGGAAGCAGATATCTAGATCTCAATCAAGTCTGTCCCCACAATATACACATACGGTATGTCATCCATGTTGTCTTATTAATATTTGTTGAATGCATAGTTCTTGTTATCCTGATATTACTTTGCTCAGAATATGAGCTCAATGCCGATTTGTCGAATTAATCTGAATTCAACCCTTTGACATAGAAATGCCTAAATATCTAAAAAGGTCTAAAAATGAACTGGATTATAAAGTCCATGGGGTCAGGGACGGTGAGTCTGTCTTGTTTGATATTGTTTCTAGCAGAACGATGGGTGAATGATAGGTACTAAACAAATATTGGCTGATGAAATGATGAACATCCTTCTTCCTACCCTTAGAAAGAAAACAAACCCAAGCAGCTGAGGGTACTTCTAGTGCCATTTTTTTGTGAAGTTCCCCAGAAAACACAACATGTTTTTTCTCCTAATGCAATGAACCAACCCAAAGTCAGGAGGAGCAGTTGTCATAAGCCCCTTCCTCCCTTCCCTTGTTCGACGGACAAAGTTCCTTCTGACTTAGGTCACACTTACATGCACGTATTTTTTAATCCTAAGGCTCCGACATGGTGTTTGGGTTTCCAGAGCTAGTAGCTCAGACAGACAGACACACTATCTTCCTGCTTAAACAGTCCCTTACTAGACCGGGTCTGGTGCCCTGAAACACACATGCATCCCCACAGGGGAGAATGGCTGTATTGCAGCTGTGGCGAGGAAGTGGACAGGGACCTGTCAGATCAATTACGTACAAGGCCCGTCTTCTCTGGGGTTCCTTCGATTCTTTTTTCTTCTTGTGACAACTCACCTTGTGCCCAGCCTTCTGCCTGTCGGAGTCAGACCTGCAGACAACTGCATGCCACCGGCTATCTTTCCTCTGAGAGCATGACACAAAGGAACGCTTCCCTGTCAAGTTCTTCATTATCCTTCAGATGAATTTTCACTGATTTCTAGAATGGGCACTTAAACTTAGTGGGGGTAGATAGACCTTCCTCCCATTTTCACAGACAAAACCCCAGCACTCCTAAGTTGCTTTTAAATATTTGAGGTGGTACCCCATGGTGGCCTCAAGTTTCTTCTAGTTCTCCTCATTTTCTGCTTCTTCCGAAGTACCTGTCACTTGGACTACAGTGACTAGGACACACCATTGAGGGGGCTGCTCTAGGAAAGCAGGGGGTTCTCTGCCACGGGTTTTCTGCTCTGTCCGGGTCCTTGTGAACAGTGCACGGGGGACCGGTTTGGCTACCCAGCAGGCATTGTTTCTTGTGAAACTTCATAAAACCCTTTCTCAGGGTGAGCAGAGGAGATGATGGCATCACATTCTGTTATTTCAGTTGAGTTTCCACAGTCTAATGTGGCAGGAACCAGTCCAAACACAATGACAGTGGCTGGCAAGGGGCACCATCCAGGGCGTCAAAAAAGTAGATGCTCTCATCTATTTAGAAAAGTGCTGGATGGGTCTCCCCTCAAAACCGCTCAGGACGTGTCCACTACTTTACATCTCCTCCTCACGCCGAATCTGCGCTGGCATCGTGGAGCTGGACTCCTGAGATGGCCTCCCTGCTCTACTCCCTGCATCCTGTTGCACCCCCTCCAAACGGCAGCCAAAATTATGTTTCTAAAAAGCAAATCTTTTAAAAGGCTTAAATCCCTTCCATGTCTTCCTCTCTCACGTAGAATAAAGTCTCATTCCTTATGACGGCCCGGCAGGCCCTGGGAGACCGCTACCCCTCCTTTTAGGCCGCGCCCTGCTGCACTCCCCCTCCCGCAGTACAGTCTGGTCCCTGGGGCCTTCTCCTCTTCTGTGGACGCACCGAGCCTCCTTCTGCCTCACGGCCTCTGCATGTGGTGTTTCGCCTGCCTAGAATGCTTTTCAGGTAGGTGTTGGCCTGCTTAGAACCTTCTTGTCGTTGAAGCCTCAGCTTACAAACACCTTCCCCAGGTGACACCGTTATAAAGTACACCCATCTACCAGGCCTGCTTTGTTTTCTTTATTGTCCTCATCTCTATCAGGACTTTTCTAATTTCTCTTATTTGTTTCTCATGTGTAGTAAGCTACCCCCAAAAGAATGCTATTCTCACGACTAGTACTGTGTCACTTGGGCTTAGAAAAGGGCTTGGGATGAAGTAGGAGCTCAGTAGATGTTTGTTGAATATTCGAATAAATGATGGCATTCCCTGAGTTGTCTACTTAGATTCCTTAGCTACATGTTTCATGTATCCTTTCTTTGAGAAACATCTAGTAGGTAGTTGATTAGAGCTCGAGATCTCAACTCGGACTGTGTCGTGTTCAAGGCCTCACGTTGCCACATGCTAAGTGAGTGACTTTTCCAGCCTTGTTCATTTGTCTTTATAATGGGGATAATAATAGTAGGGCAACATCTTATGCTGGTAATGAAGACAAAATAGCATAATATTTTATTGGTATCTGATACATAGTAATTGCTCAGTAAAAATAATAATTTGGTCAGTTTACGTAGGGCAGAGTAGATTTAACTCAAAGCTTGGGAGGAAAAATGGATGCTTGCTCAGTCTTATTTCCAAGAGAAAAATTTCCAGTACAGACTTTGGTGCCAGAGACATCTGGGTTCCAGTCCTAGATCCACCGTTTAAGAGCCATTTCATCAGATTTAGTTTTCTCCCTTGTAATGTGGAAAAGTTGTATATCCCTTGTAGGCCTGAGGTGAGAATTAGAGATAATGCCTTAAAAAATGCCAGGCTGGTGCCTGGCTTTGTACTCAGTAAGTGGCAGCCACATTGCCTGTGTCCCAGCTTCCTGCGTGGTGGGGTTTGCTGGGCAGAGAGGTGGAGGAGACGGGAAAGAGACAATCTGGCCATCTGTGGACATTCTTTTCTAACATTTCTGACAGGCATGAGCCGGGGTACTCTCATTTGACTTTCTCGTACTCACCTTCCTGTCTTGCTGGCAGTCACCAGGCTGGAAGCCATGCCACGGCCCCTCACTGGTGGGTCAGCAGGATTTATTTCCTTTCAGTCCTCTCTAACGAAAAGCACTTGCATCCAGTAAATCTTTCCTTTGCTCTTATTAAAGCACTTGAGGTTGGTTATTGAGGTCTATTCCAAGTTAGGTGAGAGTCAATAAGGTGTTCCCCTTAACCACTTCGGCAATCAACAAGCTATTTTCTTAGTTTTCGCTCTGGCCCTGCCCACAGAAATCCAAAGGTTTATCCAGCCCCGGTCACCTGTGGAGCAGTACGGAGAAATCCCCCTTCATTTCCTTTCTCTCAGAGGACGTCAGGAAATCCCACGTCCTCTGAGCCAGCTCTGCTGTCTGCTTAGCTGTGTCTGGCGGGATAATGACCTATGCTTCTGGAAAGTACTCTTGACATTAAGGGCTGTGGACAACCAACACCTGATTACAATGGTCTTTGTTTTGGCCATCGTGTCTTTGTCCATACTGTGAAACTGCTTAGAGTGACAGCTACCTTGTCCCTAAAGAGCAAAGCCTTTCTCCCACCTCAAGATTCAAATTCCATCTTTGCATTCAACTCCCTGAGGAAGATGCAATCATTTGCTACTTGTAACGTTTTGAGCTTAGGTCTACTCTAGAGCACGTTCCTTATCTGGGTTTTGCCCTGTGTTCTGGTTAGTCTGTGATCTCATTAAGGGCAGAACCCGGGTCTCAGTCATCTGTGCATCATCAGGACCCACCCTGGGGCCTGGCACAAAGTAACAACTCAGTTGTGTTTGTTGGAGGGAAGGAAGGTGGGAGAGAAGGAAGGAAGAGGGAACGAAAGAAGAAAATAATTATATACTTTTGGAAATTAGCATAGGTTCAAGTCCTGGCCTTGCCAATAATTGCTGAGGGACCTTAGGCAAGATATGTAATCTATTTCAGCCTCAATTTCCTTATCTGTCAATGAAGTAGATAATCTCTTAAATTCCTTCCAGCTGAAACATTTTGTAATCTTACGCCTCTAAGCCTGTGGTTCTCAACTCTTTCATACCCAAAGCCACTTGATGTAACAAATATTTTGAAATCTCCTGTTGCTTACACGGAATAAAATGCTTTCACAAGTGTAACCTACCTCCATCCAATAAAAAAAAGTGTTCTAACTGTAATATAAAAGGAAAATAACATGATAGAAATAATGTGTTCCCTTACATAAAAGGACCCTACGAGAAGGCATAACAAAGGAGTCACAGGCTTGTTCTCCCCTGAGAATCACTCTGAATGACATGCTGCTGCCATTAATGTAACTGTTTGTAATGATAACGTTCTACACGAGCAGCAGGCGGTCTTTCCAGAACTGACAAAGTAGTCACATTCTGGAGGATTCGGGATGTGTAAAACAAAGGTGGGTTGTAAGCTCGGATAATTATAAACAGGCTTTTTACCTAAGTGAACATCCTGTGGGACAATCACAATTTCCCCGGGAAGCAAGAGGATTCTTTACGGTGCCGGGCTGTCTCTACCTATCAGCAGGGCCTCCGATCATTATACCGAGAAGTTCCCGCCCACCGATGCCTACAATGCTGCCTACAGGATGGCACCGTTCTCATGAAGAAGCCAACTCGAAGCTTTACAAGGTCATGTGCAAGGTCATGTGCAGGGCCGATTTCACAGACCTGTGATCTGTGGAGATGCCCAGGGCCCCCGTGTTCTCCGAGAGCTCTGTGCTTGGTTTAATGCTCTGTTGTTGTTGTCTTAAAACTCTTAATAATTTTTGAGCAAGGGGACTTGCATTTTTATTGTTTAACTGGCACTGAAAATTATGTAGCCAGTCTGGCTTCTGTATCCTGATAGGATTTCTGCTTTCCTGACTTCATCTGAGAAATGTTAAGTGTTTGAATGATTGCCTTCCTTTGCCTACCAGTGCTTTCTTTTAATTAGATGATCCATAATTACTGATGAATTGATAATAAATTTGTTCATTCATTAAATCGATATCTGTTGAACTTCTTCTATTCCATACCAGGTAGACTCTGGAATCAGAAGACCTGAATTCTAATCAGGAAAGAGTTCATAGAACTTTGGGTTCTCTTTTGTTAACATGGTATTATTAATAATATCCACCCTTACTTATTGTACAGAAAACTGTGAATGTAAAAAGAGACAGCACATTTGGAACCAAACAGCACACTCTAAGTCCTGTGTCAATTGCTGCTCTCCACGGCTGGTGTGAAGTTTTCCCGGTTCCTTCTTCGGTCAGAGAGCACAGAACAGGACACTCTGGGCAGGGCATCAAATACTAACTTTTGTATGAGAATCATGAAAGGAATAATTGGATTCAGCTAACTCTATCAATTTGGGTTTCATTAGTTTGGAATTTATGATAATTCATAGAACAATTTTACCAAATTAAAGTATGTTTAAGTTCAGTTAATCACAGAATTATGGAAGGTTTGAGCTGAAATGGACTTCAAAAAATGATCTGGTGTTTAAATCTGCTATACTCCCTTATTGACTATTCATAGAACCAGCTTTGAATAACTCTTAGTGATGTGTGCTGCAGAAGCATGTACTTTCTACACTAAGAGCATTTACAAAAGCAATTTAGCAGCCTTCGTATGCTAATTACAAATTATTCTTATCTACTCATTAAAGCAGGGCAGGGCAGCATGCCTTCTACTTGGCAACACTTATTTAATCTTGTTGTATTTTATAGTAACAAAACTGCTCTGAAAGATGTAATTTATAATTCACACTTTTCACTAATTCAGCTTAGCTCTAAGCAATTAATTTTTTATTAGTAAGGTATTACCATATTGGGGAGGAATAGAAATATAAGGACTAACTTTAAAAACTAGTATACTTCGAATCCACTGGGGTGTAGTTAATTGGTCCAGAGATTATTATACAGGAACAGTCTGTGCTTCACAGGAAGATAAAAGCTGGTTTTGCTTTACTTGGTTGGAACTAGGGGCTGAGTCACAATACTGTCCAGGCATGGTGTCATGTCAAGGATGACCCTGGTGTCATGTCAAGGATGACCCCATCACTGTCATTTAAAAAAAAATCTTCTTTAAGATTTCATTTATTTAGACGGAGGGGAAGGGAAGGAGAGAGAGAGGGAGATAGACATCAATGTGTGGTTATCTCTCACACACCCCCTACTGAGGACCTGGCCTACAACCCAGGCATATGCCCTGCCTGGGAATCAAACCAGCGACCCTTTGATTCACAAGCCAGCGCTCCATCCACCGAGCCACACCAGTCAGGGCCATCACTGCCGTTTATGGGAAGAGAAATGGCCATTGCATTTGGAGATTGGAATTCTTCACTTTGTGGTGTCTTTATGAAAATAGAATTGATAGGAGCCAAATTCTTTTTTTAAAAAACGTATACCTGAGGACATGTTCACTGATTACTTTGGAGAGATAGGAAGGGGGTGGGGGTGGACAGAGACAGAGAGAAAGAGAGAGAGAGAGATCGGTTGTCTCCTGCATGCACTTTGACCAGGGATCAAACCCCTAATCTAGGTATGTGCCCTGACTAGGATTGAACCCACCACCTTTTGGTATACCTTTTAATGCATCAACCAACTGAGCCACCCGGACAGGGCAGGAGCCAAATTCTTGTATGGATTACTAGATGTTTATGGCTTCTAGCCGAGAGCTATAATACTTGGAAATCAATACTTTCTGATAACATTAAGGAAATAACAGGGTTTACTTAGGTAGATTTTACATGTAAGCCTATTTATATGCACGTGGATGTGTGCGTGTGAGTTTGTGACACAATACGCGAAGAGTTCAAACAGTCATGCTCTTCAATGATACTCGGTGGGATGGGCTATTTTATAGTGTTGGAAGGACTCACGCCCCTTGCAGGCAGAATGTCACTCTTAGTGCCCAAAGGGATGGGAACCCCTCCTGCTGCTGCTGAGGCTCACAGAATATCGAAATAACACAGCTGCCTAAAAAATGGAGGGGCAGACGGTTCAGGTTAGAGAGACAGGGAGCTGCAGCAAATTACCGAAGGTGTTTTCCAAGTGTGTTGGAGGGAATCAGTTTTCCCTAGAAATACATTATTTAACACTTAGGGCCTAGTATTTAGAGGCTGAGCAAGTGTGCAGGCAAAGAAGAAGGCTTCTTAGTGGGGGCCCCAGGAAGACAGACCGTTCCGCAGTCTCATTAGTTGTAGTGCTCCTCACGGCCTGGCCTGCCAACCACCTGCATCCGATTCACTGTCAAGCTTATTAAAGTGCTAATGCCTCAGCCCCTCTTCAGGTTTGCTGAATCAGGAATATGTGTCTTTTAACCAGCTTCCCGGGTAAGTTTTAGTCACACTGAAGACTGGGAATCAGTTTTTCCGCCCCCGCAAGAAAACTGAATAAGTATCAGTTGATTGTCTCCTCTCTGGAATGTGTGTCCTGTGTGAGGTCAAAGGACCAGGTGCTGTTCCCCAATGTATTTAGGGCACCTAGTTTCATCCATCGACCATAAAAGTCAATATTTTACTTATTCAATAAATAGTTTTGAATAAATGACTGAATGAATGAACAAAAGGCATTATAAACTGATGTCATAGCCCTTAAAACGTATTTTCTAGTTATTTGTATTTTGGTAGTAGACCCAACAGATTCTAATTTTACTTCAGAATGGGATGAAACATTGTCAATAAAATCCATTTAATGTCTTAAAAAATTTTACCTTTAAACGTTTTAAAGCATTATTGCGTATAGGTATCTCAAGGAGGTGAGATTCTCCCTGAGCTGCAGTAAAGATTTTGGCACTCAGAGTGGGGAACATCAGGTGTGCGTAGTGTCCCTCATAGAATTCTTTCTTAATAGTTTCTGCCTTTGCTCTATATTCACATCCGGTGAGAGAGGCACTGCATGGAAACATGCATGAGCTTACAGTTAAAACCCAGAGGAAAGAGTTCAAAGACAGAGCACATCATATTGTGGTGGTTTGAACATCTTTCAACTCCCTCCCCGTTACGTAACCTAAGGATACAGTGGAGCTGCAACCTTACCCCAGGCCCTTCTTCCCCAGACAGAGGTTGTTTCATAAAATCCACTCAGGCCCTTCTTCTCAAGTTCTTCATACACTTTTCACCAGAAAAAAGAAATCATTCATATCTAACAAAGGGTCTTGGATTCTTTAGATAGTTTCCATTATAAGTTTTTGGCATTGCTGTTACCCTCAGCTCAGGTTACCTTTCTGATCCCCCTTCTTTCATCTACTGAAAATGGATTATTTCCTTATTAGCTTGAAACCATTACTGTTCACCGGGAACAGCCCACGGATGAACAATGCTCCCTCTGGAATATTGCTGAGGATGCACAGTGGCTCAGAGACTTGTCCTTGAAATGAGCTTTCCTGAGAGTGGATGGCAGTGTGCTTTCTGGAAAGGGCTATTATCACCAGAAAACTTTCCAGGCCTCCGTCTTGAGAAAGCTGAGCCCTGCCAGCACCTGTCAGGAAACCACAGCACGGTCTTCCCGGGGAGCCCTGGGGCTCAGAGGCGGTCCCTCGTGGGCCTGCTCCTTCGTGGGCCCCTGGGCCTACGTGGCGTGTGGGGCAGACCCAGGGGATGGTCTGCAAGTCCTTTACACTCTGCTTCAGTCAGAGTGTTCGTTTGGAGAAATAAAAAAAGGATCCTGTTCTTATACATTTTAGAAATCCCTCTCACAGGTTATCTTAAATTTGAAACATTTTCGGAAGTTCTTCACCGGGGTCCAGGATATGACTCAGGGATCTGTGAATCTGGGTGGGAAACTTATACCTTTACATCCCTAATCTGATGGGGCAAAAGTAGGCTTACAGTTGTGAGTATACGAAACACAGGGTTTATTCTCGTACTACTATTTATTAATTTTTGTATTATTTTTCTATATGAACACCTGAAACCTACTTTTGCCCCACCCTGTATAACTGAAACTTGTTATTTTTATTAGTTATTATTAGAAAAAGTCATGATGATGTCACAGTAGGAATCACAGGTATTTTCAGATTACATTGCAGTCACTGAAGATGTGTTAGAAAATGACTTGTAGTTGCCACCATTTTGAAATTCTGGCCACTGTTAGGCCCTCCAATAGGGCTTGCTTTCTGGTGCATTAATAAAGAACACTTGTATTACCATAGCACAATATTAAAATATTTAAAATAGTTTAATAACCAGATTTCAGTATTATTAGTGTCTTTGGTAGTTTAATGCATTTTCTTTTATGCATTAAAAATTATTCTGACAAGAGGCTTCATTAGACTGTTAAATGGGTCCACAGCACAACAAAGGTTAAGAACTCCTGAGAGCAGGTCAGTGCCTGCATTTCTTGGTTGCAGTAGCTAGTGGGCTATGATGAGATATGGAAAGAGCCCTAGACTTGACATCAGAAGGCTAGGGTTTGAGTCCCAGCTTTGCCACTTGTCAGCAAAAGAGCACGTTGTGTGCTCCTTCTTGTCATTGAGCTATAAATAGCTCCTCCATGGGATTATTGGGAGGGTTAAATAAGTAACACAGGCTCTTCCTGTCTCTGGTCTCCCCATCTCACCTCTTTTTCTTTTTTCTTGTCAAGGAAAATTTCCTTCATTTAAATATTTGTCTACCACCTACTACCTATGTGAATTGAGAGGTGATGTCACAATCAAATATTTTCTTCCATTTTTTTAAACAAGACACAAATCCACTTTTATTTATTTACTTTTCAAAAATTAAAACAATTTTATTATATTTATGATTTATTTTAAATTACAGTTTTGTATTCAGTACTGTTCTGTATTAGTTTCAGGTGCACAGCATAGTAAGTAGAAAATAGTGCACCTTAAAAGGTGTTGCCCCTCCTATTTCTGGTACTCACCTGGCACCATACCTCGTTATTACAACACTGTTAACTGTATTCCCTATGCTATGATTTACATCCCCATGACTATTTTGTGACTACTAATTTGTACTTCTTAATCCCTTGACCTTTTCACCTAGTCCCTTAACCCCCTCCCCTCTGTCAGTCATCAGTCTGTTTTCTGTATCTGTTGAGTCTGCCACAAACGTGAATATATTTTTCTTCTAAAATAAGATTCTGATGATGTTGCTCCACTCCTGCCTTTAGGGTTTCCTCCACCCCCTAAGTATGGCCTAAAGAGACTTAACCCACTTCACCCCTGCTACCTGCTCACCTGCTTCAACCACAAAGGACCTCCGGCCATTTCCCTGCCACATCATCCATTTCCTTCCTTCAGACCTTTGCCCATGCAGTTGCTTGTGCTTGCGATGCCTGACCCATCATTTTCATACAGAAAATGCCCACTCAACCTGTGACACCTCTCTGCAGCTTCCCGGGGGTCTCCAGCAGAATGCCCCCTCTCTGTGCTCTCAAGGACTTGCTCTGTTCTCTCATACAACATTTCACATGTAGTATGCTAATTCGTGTTTTCCATGTTTGCATCTCTCACTCTCTATTATATTATATCCTCTCGTGTTTTCCATGTTTGGTTTTCTCACTCTCTAGTATATTATATCCTCTCCCAAGCTTGGGATAGAGAGTTGTATTGGGGAGGAAGCTTGAGTGGGGAGGAAGTTTGAAAAACTATGTTGATATAATTTTGTTGATTCGACTTTAATCATGTTATTTCTTTTATTTTTGAATTCCAGACGCCATTCCAGGAGGACTTGAGATTTTTATGTGAATCCAAAGGTGGCATCTACAGGAAGGAATGGATCTGAAAAGTTATCAAGGATGGTAATACGCGTGGTAAGTTCTGGGGAAGCACAGAGAAGGGGACTTCACCAGGCCATCTTCCTTGAGAAGTCTTGGTTGATTTTCTCCTCCTGCAATACACTACAGTGAAGCCTTCACCTCTCTCCATCCCTTTGAACTCCACAGAGTTTCTGGGAAAAGAATGAGCCTGCTAGGCCAGTATGAAAACAAGGAGGGACTAAGGTTTCTCTCCTGCCCTGCTCCTGTTTTCATATCCTTGGCTTTAGAGGTGGTACTCTGGCTAGAGAAGCCACTGGCTGGTGCTGGTGCTCTTCCATCCATCTACCCAGCCTTGGATTCTAAAATCCCCCCAGTGTGTGAGAGCAGAAAGGCCATGGGGTGGACCTGCTGGAGAGTGCTGCAAGCAAGCTGTGCTCCTGAGGAAAGGCGGGTGGAGGGATCCGCATGTGGTGAGCACCTATGTCAGGCACAGTGCGGTGTATCTCACAGCACCTCAACCCCTGCAGCAAAAGTGGCAGTTAGATATCCTTTACATTTTACAGGTGAAGGAACCGAGGCTCCGAAAGCTACATTATTTGCTCAAGTTTCAGGGGTAATGCTGGGATTTGAACCCAGGTCAGTATGGCTGCACAACCCATGTTCTTTCTACTCCAACCAACTGTACTGCAGCTCATGTTATAGCCCCACATCTTGTTCATCCTATAGTTCTCCCTGCTTTAAGTGACGTTGGTTTGCCACAAAAGGCAAGAAAATGGTGTTTACTCATCTTTAGCTTTATGCTTTGTGTAAATTAGGGACAATAGGAATATATTTATAACACATTAGCATCCTCTTGGTTTATAAAATGCTGTCACAGAATCATTTTCTTTGACACAGCATTCCCCACGACACCCCCAATTTATAAACAAAGAGGTTGAGGCACAAAGTGCTTAAGTGACTCACCCAGGAGAGGCAGATTCGTTCAGTCATAAAGATGGGCCTGAACTTTTTCTACTTTGCATTTTTAGCTTGAAAGGCAGAAAACATGTGCTCAAGGGGGAGATCTCACTAAATTTCATGTCCGATTGTCCTCTTGCTGATTTAATCCTGTCATGCCTGGTTCTATCCCTTTGGAAAGCCACCAGCAATCCTTTTTCTTTTGATATTTTTATGTTAAGAATATTCCCTGTGTGAACCACCTCGCTCGTTCACAAACAACCAACTCAGCAATATCCCCCGAAGTGTACAGTGCCTGTCCCAGCTGCACCCCATCCAGTGGGTTGCTCTAGCTTCCCTTCCAGTTGGATTTCACTCAGATCCTCCCGTTACAGGAGGGAGCAGGGAAGAAGGCGGTTATCCTTGTGGACATGGGTGCTCCTGGACTCTTTGTCCTTGCAGTCACGTCCCGATTAGAATAAAGGGCTCCCCAAAGGGGAATGGTTATTTAAGTTTTGTAAATGCTGCCCTCAGAAAAAAACCCACTCGACATAAATGTTTCATGGCTAACCTCTGTGAGGCCAGCATGGGAACATTCAGCTGTGAGGGTGTTTATATTTGTGGAACTCTCTTGAACATTTGCTGCGGGTTTCAAACAGCTGCTCTGCTGAAGCTCTGGGGATAGGAAGATCATGAATATTCAGGTGAAGCCACCAGAATGAACAGCCGTTAATAGAATAAATGCCTAAACAGTTGTGTAAGGCTTATTAAGACCTATTGGGGCTGAGATAATAAATTCCCGCTCCGACATGTTGCAACTACTGTCGCTTAAACATTTTGGACCACCTTTTCCGAACCGAAGGGAAAAATGATGTTAGTTCTCTGTGAAACACAAAGAAACACCTGGAAGCCTTGGCAAGGGGATGAGATTTGGCAGAGATCTTTCCATGTACCGGTGCATCCTCAGGAAAACGATGTGCTATTCATTGTTCCTGTTGTCAAGGTTATCTCAATCGACTACAGGCTGGATTGGCATTGCTCTTGCACTGGAGAAAATCGGCCCCGACTCCATCAAGCTGAGAGCTGAGCCAAAGGTCTGGGGCGCCGCCGAGCCTGGCCATCGGCACTCTCACCCCGAGTCCCCCGCGTCAGCCCCTTCCAACGGGGTATTAGGGGGACCAGTATATACTAATATTCCTCTCTTTTCCCCTCTGCTCCATAAATCCATAGCGGGAACGCGATGCAAAGATTGTAAATGTAGAAGTGACCTTTCCCAGTGACAACACCTGGTGTGTTACTGAGTCCGTTTCAGACTGGGTTGGAAATGTGCAGGCTGTAAATATGGGAAATGTGGGAGACAGGGGAGAGGAGCTGTTCTCTCCCGTGATGGTAGCTGTCACATTGTGTTAGACCGAGTCAAACTGCTCAGTTCTGGCACTGAGTCACAAGGCATTAACTGAGGGAAAGCGGAGGAACTCACTCAGGTTTGCACCTAGAGGCAGACTCGGTAATATTTGATCA
>PVKM010020239.1:0-23508 GCA_004027735.1 Carollia perspicillata | reverse complement strand
CTTAGTAAATAGGTGTTGGCTGAATGAATAAATGGACAAATGAATCAGCTTGGCAGTTCAGTTGTGTTTCCTCTGTAGATGGTTGCGCTTGTATGTATGTATCTGTGCATGCTTGTACCTACACGTAAAAACAGATACATGAATACATATATTTATATACCATAGTAGATACTGGTATTACTTTCTCAGCATTCATGTTGGGCCTCCCTCACTGGGCAACAGACATGGATTCAGAGTGGAACTGCCCACCCACAGTTGCAAATGGGTCCCCTCACTGGCTTACAACCAATCTTTTCCACTGCCCACATTTCTGATTCTTTGGTTGGCATATAACCCAGAACCTTGGGATTTCGTTCAATATTTGAGGAAGAGAAGTCCTTATTCTGATCCTCAGTTTGAGGGCAGCACCCAATGAAGCAGAGTGCAGAAGGCAGAATGACGAGGACCCCAACTGGACTCTTACTGACTTGGATGAGCTGTTGGATCCCACCAGGAGCCCAACTGTGGGGCTTTCCACTCACACGAGGCAAGAAACTTTTTCATTGTTTAAGCCAGTAATTTTCTATTACTACTTGCAAAGAAAACATTGTGATTGATACTGATGCTAAATTCTAATCTGGGGTATATTTCCTTTCAGTCGTTTTTAATGCTGTTAAAAAGTAAGATAGCTGTAAATGGAATGGATGTGTACTTTGTGCATTATCTTTTCCTACTTATTTTCATGCTAATACCTTCACAAGCATAATCTCGGTGGTTATATAAATATCGCTTCATTGAACACACTATAACTTAACCATTTCCCCATTTTTTTGACACATAAGGTATAATCACTCTTCTCATATTTTGATTAATTTCTTTAACACTTATTTCCCAGAAATCTAATGATTAGGTCAAAGAATATAGAAATTGCTTTACCTCCTGAAACACAATGCCGAATTGCTTCCTCAAATAATTTTAATATTTTTAATAGCATCATGTACCCTGACTGTATTAAACTATATCACAATTTCACTTTTTACAAAAACGTAACAACTGCTTTTCAGTGGTGACAACCTCCCTGTGACAACAGGCTGCACGCTAAGGACTCCCTTCATCCCTCATCCCAAGAACAGAGGAAAGGCAAGTGCCTGGCGCAGAGCCGCCATTCCTCCTTCGCGGGCGTGAAATGCCCAGGATGCTGCAATATCACCACCGTCTGTAGTTTTGTGTGTTGGCTGCTCCTTGTCGCCCATCAGCCTACAGGAGGAAAAGCAAGGCTTCCGGAGGATGGTCCTTCCGAAGGAAGGAGCACTAAAAGCACCCGTGTCAAGATGACAGGGAATCATTCCAATAAACACATTTTGGATTTAAAAAATTATCAATGAATTAAATACCAATAATTGGTTTCATACTATGTCATAATTTGCATCTCTCTGATTACTGGAGGATTTAGATAATTCCTGATAGGTGTTTTACTATTGATATTTATTCTTTGGGAAGTATCTGTCACTATGTTGTTGGATTGTACAGTCAGCTTTTTGGACTCATTGTGATGGATGCTGTCAGTATCTCAGCACTATCTCCTGGGTTCCCATCATTCCTGTAGACTAAGGTCAATGACTTCCACAGTGAACAACTGAAGTTCTCTGCCTAAGGGCTTTGTGGCTGGTGCACACAGGGCCCAAGCATGGGATGAGCAGGAAGCCGCTGAGTCAAAAGTCCTCCCTCAGATACCAGAAGTGCCCATCAATCAAAGACGGATAGAAGTTGCTGTATAAACAGCTCCCTTGCCCTTAGTGTGAGATAACACTAACGTTTGTGTTTACATTCTCACCCAGAGCACTGGCAGTGGAATTAAGTTCTAGTTATCTACAGTAGCAATTTGCTTGATGACTTAACTAATATTGGCTGCCTTCCCTTCCTTGTATCAGCCCCCAGTCCTATGTTGCTGCATGTCGATGTCACCTTACAAATAAGTTCTGTACCCCAAACCTCCTTTCAGGTTCTGTCTGTATAGAATCCAACTTAAGACATCCATCATATCAGACTTACTATAGTATAATAATTTAGACTTTAGAAAAACAAGTATTGAACATTTGAAATCTTCCTTACTCTTTGTAAAAAAAAATCAAAAAAAGCATTTCACTTTCCTTTGGAAACAAACGGAAGTATTTTCTCCAAAGTACACTGGCCTTTAAAATTTTTAATTCACTTTTAAGAAAAAGGAGCAAAAATAACTAATGATTTGCTATGATTTTTAAGCTAAAAAGAAGTGTTTATTTGTTATATATGTGGCTTTAGGACCCAGTTTTTTTTTTTCCTGTGGGTACTTGTTTGAGCTTTTGAGAAGTACAAATTTATTTCTCCCTGGGCTTTAATCACCATGCTTAAAGGAAATCTTTTGAAATGAAGGCAGCATATGTTGCAATAACTAGGCTCTTTCATTAAATTTATCCCTTAAGAAAAAGCCCACACAGTAACTGATTTTTGACCTCAGTTCAAACAGAACTTTGGCTAGAAAATTCTCAGAGGTAAAACACCAGGAGTAATGGGAACTTTTCGTATTTTAAAGTTTTCCAACAACCACAATGCACTTCATCCAGCATATATTTGGTTTGGGCTGTGTGAAGTTCACTTGAAGTTTAGATGGTGTTTTATAGATTGTCTGAACAGTCTGTTTGCCCAGTATATAGGACCTCCCATTCTGAGGCATAATAAAAGAAGAAATTCTTCTTTTAAAGGAAAGTCTGTTGTCAAAACAATAACACAGTTTTCTATGCATGTCCTTGCAAACATTGCATTTTGGAACTTGTAACTTCAGATTTACAGTTTGGGCCTGATATTTACAACTCAACGGATCATAAATTCCCTTTAAAGTATAAATTTACTTCAAAGCCACAGCTTTGGCTGTGAAGTCACAACTTTTAAATAATGTCTTTAAAATTTTTTTAACAATTTCAAATGTGTATTTCAACATTAGTCTTTAAGCTGAGTAGCAGCATATACCACCTACTAATAATGATTATTGCTTAACCTATTGTAAATGAAAGTAGCATAAAACAGTTTCTGATGTATACCAGGGATATTACAGTTTTATGGGCATCATGATGTAAATTCAAAATATTTGGAATTTGGAGGGAGGATCTTGCCATCACAATTTAGAGAGACTTTCCACCAAGATTTTGACATTATTGCAGAATATTTGATTTATAAACATCATGTCCTCAGAAGTCAGGCTATCTACAAGGGCACAGTGAAGTGGAGCTTTGGGTGTCTGGATAATTTAGGCTAACAGCTGTTAATGAAATTGAGTACAAGGGTTCGAGAGAGGTGGGGAGATAAAATTAAATCACTACAGACCTACATGGGAGTCACCTTTTTAGCAGTTCTCCTCCTTCACTTTAACTGTGATGCCTTTTCAAAGGCCCGGTACTTGTTCCCAGACTTGCCCCATCCTCTGCAGAGCTCAAGGTTAAGAACACACCATCACGAGAATACCCTGAAAGGCACTACTACTTCAGCTGGCTGAAAGTGCCATTCCTCTCCAATGTTGACGAGACCAATAATGGCCCGAAAGGCCAACTGTACTCTCATTGAGAACAACTAAATGTGGTCTCATCAAGTTATCCAGCTAACTGGTGCCGGACCAGATTTGCAAGTTCCGTGTGCTGTCCTATGCACAGTCTAGAAATTCTACAATAATTGTCTATCACATACCAATCTGAGCACAACCCTCTTCCCACTAGTAAAATTATAGCATCAACATATTCTGATATTGGGAGGATCAAAGGAGTCTTCTACATATATACTACATTTCCTGAATGTGTGTTTTTCAAAACTCAGAAGTGATTTATATTCTACCTCTCAAATTAGGTAAGTGAGGTCTAGAAAATCTAGCACAGGCTTCATCGCCCTTAGGTACTTTGATAGGTAGTCATGCATCATAGCCAATTGTGCACTAAATTTATGTTATCTCATTAGGAACATTCCAAAAAAATACAATAATGTCTATTTATTAAATTCAGTGCAATAATTACCAACCAAGCAAAACAAAGCTAAAACATATTCCATGGAAAATATAACTGCTTGAAAGGTATTCAACAGAAATGTAATGTTTATTTGGTGAAATTTCCATAATGATCACCATCTCATTCATATTCATGTGATTCTTAAGAAATGCTGTCTTTTACACTTCCAGAAGTTACGCATCATTACCCAGCCCTGCTGGACTTCGAAGGTGCTGGGATGCCTGTTGTGTTTAGTGAAGACAAGCAACCTTTTGATAAATTGCGCACTTGGTTCATGGGCTGTAAAAACAAGATAAGTCGGGGTGTATTTTTCATTCATTCAGTTGATACACTAAGCAGACATTTTTTATGGTTAATGATGTTTCCATCTATTGATAAGGCACAAGCTTCATCTCAAATGAATATAGCTCATAAGCAGACAGTGGCCTATTGTAAGGCAGTCAATTATACTACATAAAATTACAAACAGGTTAGTGGCCTAAAACTAATGTCAAAAATGAAGAAATAATAATTTAAAAATACCTGTATAAAAATAAAATAAATAAAAATATCTACATCATATTTTATTTATATACTGGTAGAAAATAAATAAGATGAAACTTTTGAACTGTTGAGTTTTTTTAATACATAAGAATTTATTTTCTTGCTTGTAGAACAAGCCAAGAACGGGGATCTGGGTTTGGTGTGGTGGCTTCAATCACTAGGAACACAAGCCCCTTGTATGTTTCTGCTCTAAGATGCTTAGCAACAAGTTCCAGCTGCAAGGTTGCTTCACGGTCCAAAGTGGCAGTTGGAGCTTCAACCTTCACCTTCACATTGCAGGCATCAGGAAGGAGAAGGGGAGGGAGGATAAAAGGCAAGCCCCGATGTCTACACCCTTTTGAAAAAAGTCTTCCTTAGAGTTCCACCTCACAACTTTCGATTACATCGCATTGGTCAGAAATAAGTCACATGATTGCATTGCCACCATGAATAAAAATGGGGTGTGTTTCTGAAGGGAAGGAAGGGAAAGGATATTGGTTGAGCAAATGTACTGTATATTTTCCAAATCCCATTCTGACCCAGTTTCCAACCTTCGCCACCCTGTTCTGTGCCCCAGGGGACAGACCTCTGTGCCCCAGGGGACAGAACTAGTCAGCCTTCACCCTTTGAGTTGGGACAGTGCAGCTAACCAACAGGAGATTAAAAGGTGGGAGGGAGGAAATGATGAGTCTTTATCCCCCTGCCCCAGCTCAGACCAGAGCCCTTACAGAGAGAAACAACATTATTTTCCACATGAGGCCTTTTAACTTGATTTGTTTTTCTTGATTGAGCCATGCTACTCACCGTTTTAAGAAAATTAGAATTGTTTTCTAATTCTTAAGCAAACGTTTTATTTTGTTATATGAATGAATGCATCTTATTTTGCCAATTCTCGCAAGGACTATTCCAACTGAGAGTTATTTATAAATCGGTTACCTTCCTACCCTGTGATTTAACATAATATGTACACTATTTTTTTCTTTTCTTTTTTATTTGTTGGCCGCAAGCCTCCTAGGTCTCTTTGGTTTATACACTACCCGCCACTAAGAAAGTGTAGTCTCTTGGCAGTGGTGGGGGCAAGGCCATTAGCAGTCCACAGCTTAGTCGGCAACATGTACCTCATGAAGATGAAAGACTGCCTACTTCATAAAGCCAGACCTCAGTCATGTACTTTTCCCAGTTTAGAATTTATTCTAGGTAGTAAAAATAGTGCAGTGCCCAAAATGTCACCAAAGGTAGGAATCTGATATTAGAAATATTCCAGAAGTTACTTCATTTCAGGTGTTAATGTTAAGATTACCCCCATGTGAAGCCACATTGCCTAATCGCTTAGAATTTCAGTTGGTTATATTTAAATTGGGGTATGCTTATTAAAAACACCACCTATTTTTTAAAGAGTAATTTCCAGTCCACAGAGGAGTTGGTGTTCTGTTTGGCAAAAAGACTGCACACCATCCTATTAGGCACGCGGTATTTGCATTTGCATTTCCCCGATGATTAGTGGTGTTGAGGATCTTTTAATGTATTTATTGGCCATTTGTGTATCTTCTTTGGAGACATTTCTATTCAAGTCCTTTGTCCACATCTCTAAATTATTTTTAAAAGCTAATTTTTACATGTGGTGTCTGAGTATCAATTCCTTTAGCTTGTGGGTGACCAGTAGTTTGGCAGAGATTTCTTTAATGTCTAGAACAAGAGAGAAACAAAACAGAACAAATAAACCCAAACTCTCTTGGCTTTGGAAACGGGCTCTGTATTGGGCGTTCTCAGTGCTTAGAGAGGCTGTTTACAATTCTGAATTAACCTTCACTTCCTGCTGGCATGGAGCCTAAAGACCTGCCAGAGGTAAAAGTTCAGTGTCTTTTCAAGCCTTTTCTAAACATGCACCCCACCCTGGGCATATACATGGCTTTTTAGAGTCTTTATTATATTGGAATATTTTCAAAACCCTTATTTCCCGAAGTAACCCTCTCCAGCCTTTTCTCCTAGGCTTAGGCATGTCTATTGTTTGCTCCGACTGTAATCTTTTGTCCGTGGTGACAGCAGCTTGTCCCTTTGCCTCTCAGTGTTTTTGAGGAATGCCATCTACACAGTGGCTCTTCTGCCTTTAGAGAACTCCACGCCAGGCCAAAGAAAGGCTGGCATCTTGCATCATTCATTCAGGGCTCCCCCCAGACAGGTCAAAATAGAGGAACACAATTCCATGAAAACAAGTCTCATTATGTTTCTTCTAGAATCAGGTATCTGTATCAGGAACATGGGCTGACACCTTCATCAACGCTACCATGCTGGTGGTGGCAGGGCCCAGTCAGAATGTCACAAAGCCCCCTAATGCTGTTTAAGTCAACTTTTTCAGCATTTGCTTGGTTGCTTTAAACCTTTGGTTATTTCCCAGAGTGCTGGTAAAGTTAACTAGAGCTGACAGCTTTTGCTTGTTTCTTTGTTTCTGTGAAGAACGTTTCTTAGAAGAACGACCCTTAGAGTTCTCTTCTCCACTTTTTTTTGCTTTAATTTTTAACATATTTAAGAGCTGATTTTAAAGTCTCTGTCTAGTTAGTTTTGCTCCACCCATTTACCACCAAACATCACATTCTTAACCCTGTATCCTCACTAGGGTTCGATGGGGTTCGAGAGCAGGGTGGGCAAAGCATCATGATGCTAAGCCAACAGCATGAGCTTTGAAGTAAAAGAGGCAGTTCTGATCCAACCTGAACATGCATTCCCTCTCTTTTCCCCATCCCTCCCACACTCATGCAATCCAGAAGCATGGAAAAAACATCAACTCACAGACCGAGACCATCCACAACAACCCAGAATGCTGAACCTCACTCAACGTAGGACCTTGGCTTGAGCTTCTAGAGGCAGCTTTTATGGTTTAAGCACCTTTGAGGGTATACTTTCTCCCTCCTGGTTGTTCTTAAGTCTTCTCTAGAAGGACCACATAATTGCACTTTTTGTAAGTCTATAGCTTTCTCTCAACTCTTATTAAGCATTTCTTTCAATTGTGGCAAATAAAAAACAAGTGTGAACATTTTGTTTTAATGATAAGATAGGGCCCAGTGTGCGTGCCGGGGTAAAATGTGACATGTATTCCTACCCTTAATGTCACAGGAGCTATTTTGTTGTCAGGCTGCATCAAAAGCATCACAAAATCATCTGAGTTGGAGGGAGTAGACTATAATTTTCATTTCTGCCCCAAATAATCAGTCAGTGACAATTTAGACAATTCTTACCAATAAAGATGAAGCCAATTTTCTCTACTCCATCAAACTAAGCATATGTTTTCAGATAGAGTTTTAAAAATCATTTCAAGGCCTGACTAAAATTACATGAAAGAGACAGCTGAGTCACAGGAAGGATTTTAAATGATGGGAAATTAATAAGTGACCACGGATATCCGCTGATGTGCTGCAAAGCCCTTCTCTGCAGGATCAAAGGTCTATCCAGTAATAGTCAAACTACTTAGGTTAACTTTGGAGGAGAAAATTCTTTCCAAGCTAATGGGCCAAGCACTTGGTATCCCTCAGCTTTCCTCAGTCTGATCCTGTGATGACATGTACCTCTTCTCCCCCAGCTTAATCCTCTGGCTTCACCAAAGTTGCAAAGACTTCCACCTATTGGTTGACATTATGCAAAAGGACTAGAGAAAGACCCAAGTAAAGAGAATTGGGGTACATTCCACACAGTGAACATCTTTCTAAAGTATGAAATGTCCAAGTGTTCAGAAAATACTTGTCCAGCTACCCTGAAAGAATATTACATGTGCAGAAGAAATTTTGGTCGATGCCACATAAGAAGATGGCCAACATGAGACCCCATGAGAAGAAAGAAGCAATCACAAGGGACTTGGCCACAAAGCTGGTTAACTTTTTTTTAAGGCTTTCAATTGAAGAGAAAGTTTCAATTTTCTGAGGAGTTTCCCTAAATGCCACAGTACATGTCTCAGCGATTTCACACGAATGAGGTTCTGCCATATGCTGGATTTGAATTTGGCACCAGGAACAAGTATAAAGGACACATGGACAAAAACTAGGGCGGGGGGGTGGAAATGGGAGGGAGGTAGGGAGGGCTGGTGGAGTTGGCTGGGATGAGCGTAAAAGACAGAAAACTGTACTTGAACAACAATTAAATAAAAAAGGGAAAAATAAAATAAATAAATAAAAATAATATCAATATTGTCAAACAAGAATTCAGAAGCTGAACAACAGCTTTTATTAATGTTAACAGCACCTTAACTGAGATACAACTTATACACAGATAATGAATCTTAATTTGGTAGTTGTATATGACTATGTAATCATCACCCAGCTCAAGGTATAAAACATTTCATCTCTCTAGAAAGTTCTCCTCATGCTCTTCTCCACACAGTCCCCCAGCATTCCAGAGTCAACATTTTGGTTTCTATCACTACAGAGTGCTTTGTCTGTCTTTGAACTTGATATTAATAGAATTGTGGAGTATATTCTCTTTTTTGTCTCTCCAAATCTCTTGAAAAACATGATTTTCTGTTTTGTAGAATGGATCAGAATTTCATTCCTATTTATGGTAGTAGTATTCCATTATAGTATACCACAATTTGTTTCTTTATTTATTCACCATTTGATGGACATCTGGTTGTTTTCAGTATGGGAATATTATGAACAAAGGTGTTATGAATGACCTAAAGGTCATTATATGAATATGTTTTATTTCATTTGGTGTAGAATCTACCTAGGAGTAGAATTTTGGGTCAGAAGATAGGTGGGTGTGTATTGAATATGATTAGAAACTGCCAAAATGTTTTCCAAAGCAGTGTTACCTATTTTATATCACTACTATTACTCTACATTGTTATAAACATGTGGTCTTATTAGACTTGTTTTTATTTTAGCCATTTTAATGAGTATATAGTTTTAGAATGGCTTTGGAGAAATTAATAAATGGTTTATCAAGGCTCCCATTTTGATTTTCTGTGCTTATTTGCTTATTTTTTTTAATTTTCTAATTTTTAATTTTCTAATTTCCACTCCCCAAATGCTATCAGCAGTTACAGACAAGAGTAAAAGATGAAAACAATAATATTCACAGAAATAGCCACATAGGATAAAAGTTGTATACTTACATAGATAAGAATCTGTGTTTTAAAAATTAAGAACTTTCAAGGGCAGAGAAGTTTGTAGATCTTAAAGCACAATTTCTGGGCACAAAATTGTTGCTGGATTTCAAGAAGTTATTCCGCCTTAATTTAGAGCTGTACTGACATCACTCACGGGCTTGGGAACTGAAATTTTTGGCATTCCATTAAAACTTCAGTAGTAAATCTAAACAGGAGAAACTGTATCTAAATCCTGTCTTGTGATAGCAGAAACCAAAAGCAACGCTGAAATTGCTTTTCAAACTTGTAAGAGTGTACCTTTTGAATTTTGTGATTACTGTGTCTCAAGAAACCGTAAGATGCACTCAGGCTATAAAATCACCCTGATTCTGAGAACTGATTTACCTATGGCCTGTTCTTGGGCATTTGAGACAAAACAGCATCTGAAACCTCAGCCCTGCTCTTTAGAATACAAGTGTGAATCTAAATCAGGCTGCTTTCAGGGGTCACCACATCCACGAAGGATGTAGCTCAGGGATAGCTGTCATTAGACACACACGGTCTCTTTCCTCGCCAACCTAAGTTTATCCTGAATTCTCACTCTGTCCCTGAGACGATTAACACATAGTCACCATGAAATCAGCATAAAAATGTTTTTCCAGCCATAAAACCTGGAAAGGGAGCTGGGAGTGCAGGACAAGATGTTAAATGTCTGATGCCTGGGTTCAGCAGTGTGGGTAGTGGCTCTGGCATCTGCCTTTGGATCTAGAATAATCAACCACACATATCTGGTCAAACAGCAAACATTCACTATGAAATTGAAAGTGTGTGCATTTGAGAGAGAGAGAGAGAGAGAGGAGATGTTCAGTCTTTTATTTCTTTCCTGTGAACATTTTGATTCAAGATGAAAAGCAGAGGCAGGAGAATGTGAATGTAATTTCATGGAAGTCCAATCCATTGTGCTCTGGTAGGCATTCCATTGTTTATAAATGCCATGGGGATACCATATAGAAAATTCTCTATTTGCAGGACCAGCTCAAATTGAAATGCTGACAAAACTTCCAAGAACTTCATCAGGTACTGAGCTCTTCATTCTTTCTTCTTCTTTTTCTTTCATCTATTCACTTTCCTAAAAATCCAGCGTGTATCAATTGGACACCAAGAGCTAAAGGATGTCTTTGCAGAGGAATGACAAAAACTGAGTCAGGAGAATAAACTTCAAGGTCTTCTCTATGCAATAATCAAAGATAGAGCTCTGTTTTAAATCTGGGTACCGAGTATGCCAAATTAACCACAAATATTACTAAAAACATTGCCCACATGGCGAGCACACTAATCATCCAGGAAAGTTGGTGCCCACGACACCACATGAGAGTCTTCAAAGTTTCCTATTATGACCAGGGACTGGTGATTGGGGCAGTGGCCACGCCTTCTAGACAGTTTGGGAAACAGCTATTTACTAACTGGCATGAAAGGATTTCCATGTTTTTATAGTTGTCTAGACATAGCAGTTTTACTAATCTGGATTAAGGATCAAATCTCATTTTAGCTACAGCCTTTCATGAATGCCAAGACTCTCTCTCTCAGGTTGTGTCCCCTGCTCCCACCCCGGCCCCTGCCTCGGAAGTAGATGCTCTCACAGAAATCCAAAATCACACTCTTTTTACTGAAAACTGTAAAGTCTGCAACAAGTATAAGTAGGTTACTTGGGAGACGATCTCAGAAGAAACTTGTAGGGGAATGAGAAAAGGGGTTGGAAGGGGGACAAGGAAGGCTAGGTTGCCGGGCAGTAGGTTGTGGGCAAACTGGGGTATCCTCATTCAGGGCCCTCTGGGAATGGTGTAGTAGCCACCTCAGGGATGAGAAGCCGGATGTTTATCCAGTAACTCCCATGGGTCATTCTGATGGCTGTTTCTGGGAGTGCTCACTTCCCAGCACCCAAAGGGACAGCCAGTCCACCAGAGAAAGCCCTCAGGTGAAAGGATCCAAGTGCAGGAGGAGCTGGAAGACAGCAGGTGCGCACAGGAACATCAGGGTCACAGGCTCCAGATAAAATACCTGTCATGCATTTAGAAGAAACGATGACCCTTAAAAAAGCAAGTTGAGTGTATAATTTGGCTGAAGCCAAGAAAGAATAAACGCCCCAAAATATAAAAACTGTTCCTTAACAATTAGAAAACATGTCTAAGGATGTTTACTCTTCTTCTCTCCAGTCTGCACTGCTCTGATCTTTCAGTGGAAAGAGATCTAACAGTAGATGGTTTCCAGGAGAAAGAGATTTTTTTTCATGCTTTTAGTTACAGCCAACATAAAAGTAAAATTCTTACTCTTCAGTTATACTAAATTGAAAACCGACAATCTAGCAAGAGAGAAATTTATAAGTGACCTGTGGTGAAATGCAGTATTTTATAAAATTATACTTGATTTCATTATACCTGTTAATCACAGGGAAATTAGCTCCAGGCCTTATTCCATGCAGCGTGTTGATGTATGTTCTTTGTCCACTCCACCTGCCATTCCCTGTTACAGAATCCAAACTTCCAAACTGATGGGTATATCTTTTAATCTGATCCTGATAAAAAATTCATTATTCAGATACACACACAGAGGAAGATACAAGTAGATATAGAGTTAGAGATAAAGAGAGAAAGAATGAGCCATCAGCTTGGGTTCTCCAGCCACTTCACTGCCAGGAGTTTTTCTTTTAATCCATTATTCATGGTGAATTTCATGTAAGGTCCACAAGAAATTCTAGGAAAAAAACTTCTAACAAAAGCACTGGTTTAATTCCAGTCTAAGAATATACTCAAAGGACTGTGATGGTAGAGGATGAAGGGAGGTTTGGGGGAAGTATGAGCTAGGGTTTTGTTTAGTAATCGGAATCAAATATCGTACAGTCCCTTGGCCATCTGGACCTTCCAGTGGGTCCTGAACTGGTCCTCTGCTGCTTCATTAGTAATTGGCTACAAAAATAAGAATACTTAAAAGCAAGTACTGTCAACTTGGGTCTAGAGATTCTTCTTCAATTCTACTTTATCTGCTTCCAACATAAGATAACAGTAGCTAAGAGAAAAGGTTTATTTCATGTGCTTCATTTGCCTCTGCATTCCCCTTTTAATTTCTTTTGGTCTTCAAAAATTACGTGTTCCTTTCTTCCCTGCTTCACTGAACACTATTTGCTGAGAAATGTTAAAATACCTCCTTTTCTTGGAATCTAATATTTTGCCAGTGTAGTTACTATTTGATCAACATTCAGAGCTCAGCAAAACACTTCAACATATTCTACTAATATATACCATATTTTGCTGGTATGATGGGCACCCACATTTTTGGCCCAGACTTTCAGGGAAAAAAATCTTTGGTTTTAATTTCTGATTCATTCATTCATTCATTTATATTTAGGTACTTGTTTTTGTATTATAAAGCAGTTTTAGCATTTATTTTTGAACATACAAATATCATTATTGCTTTCTAGAGTTACACTTTTAATGTTTAAGCATAAATAAAATAATGTAAAACATTTGCAGAGATACAGAACTAGTACCACCGTATATAATGCACATCCTTATTTTTCCCTCAAAAATTTGGGCAAAAAAGTGAGCATTATACATGGCAAAATATGGTACTCAGAACCCACCTGTGCCAGACATTGAATTAGGTGTTGAGCGTATAAAGCTAAGCAATACCAGATGCAACCACTATCCTCATGGTGTTTATAGTCTAGTGGTGAAAGCCAGACTCAATTAAATATAAATGTACGAAAGAAATAAGTGCTCTAAAGTACAGAAATTCAGTCCAACTGAATATGACCATATAACTTAGATACATAGATAGATGGTGGATAGATAGATAGATATAAGTAGATAGCCCTGGCTGGTGTAGCTCACTGGGTTGAGTGCCAGCCTTTGAACAAAGGGTCACTGGCTCAATTTCCAGTCAGTGCACATGCCTGGATTGTGGTCCAGGTCCTCAGTAGGGAGTGCACAAGAAGCAACCACACATTGATGTTTCTCTCCTCTTTTTCCCTCCCTTCCCCTTTGTCTAAAAACAGATAAATAAAATCTTTAAAAATTTAATAAATAGATAAAAATTGATCCTGGAGGCAGGCATCGGGTTGTAGGAAGTCTTCTCTGAAGAAATGGCACTTGCATTGAGATCTGAAGGGGGATGAGAAGATTAACCAAGAGGAGAAATGGGAGACAAAGATCAGTCCCAGTGGAGGTGATCTCTTCCTCCCAGAGACGAGGAGAATGGTAACAAAGGGCCTAGAGAAATAAGTGGGGCCAGAACGTTCAGGGCCTTCAAGTTCATGATGAAAGTGTTGGTCCTGATACTCAGAGCAATGAAAGGCACTGAAGGATTTTAAATCTGGCTCATCGGAAATGATCACTTCCAGTGCAGTGTGCAGAAAAGGCTGGGCAGGAGCTCGAGAGACTGGTGGGAAGTTAGTTAGAAGGAGGCTACTGCAAAACATCAAGGTGAACTAAGTGGGGAAGGTGAGAAGCAGGAAAAGGAGTGCATCCAGGACATTCTTGGATGGATTCCAGAGGCAAAACTTGAGGATCTAAGGTGAGTGGAAAATGAGTTGGAAGAGAAAAGTATAAATAATGACTCCTAAGTTCCCAGCTCTCAAATCTGGATGGACAAAGGTGACAGCATTTCAAACAAGAAAGCGATGCCTTTATAATGCATTTGACACATGTCTCCGTGTAAGACTAATTTCCTGAGCCTCGACGTTTAGTTTTATGAGGAATAACTGCCTGGTTCAAATCTGTGATGGACAATTAGATCCTTCCTTTGATAATATCTGTGTTCAGAGGTGCCGTAATTGTTTATTTAGAAAACTAATTCTGGAGTCAGCTGTAGGTCTTCAGTGAACAGAACAGCGAGCCACGAGCAGACAGAATGAGCACAAAAACTAACTGCTTGATGCTTAGTAGCCTGAAGAAACAATAAGCTGGTTTTATTACAAGTTCCGGGAAATGAGAAAGTTCTGTGAAGTGAGAGCCTGCTGTTGCAGATTTTTCAGAGAAGAACTGAAGTTACTGTCCTAGGAATGCATTTGCTTTATCAATGGGCCATTTCACCAGTAATTGTTAATCAATGCCAGCCCTTGATTTCTGCCTAGGGGGGTGCAATTATAAATCTTCAGACACACAGAGCAAGATATCTTACCTGGAAACTGCGGAGTAGAGATAAGGCAAAGCCATTGCTAGAAAATAATGTTCATAAAAGCACAGATGATTTCAAAACATTAACTCATTTTTATGGCATAAAAAAACTCTTCTTTGTAAAATAGAAATGTAATTTTTGTCACAAAGGTTTAGGATGCTAGTCATTTCCTACAAACATACAACTTGAGTAAGAAACAGCCAGAACACAACAGTGGTGATGTTGTTTATTATAATGTCATCAATGGCTCATTTTAGCCACAGATCAAAGGTTTGTCAGCCACATTCTGAATATACCTGTTTTTGTAGCTAGGTAGATTTCAGAGGTGACTGAGTTTAGAAACATAAGTTTTGTTACATTACGTCTCTCCCAGATATTCAGGATGTGGTATGGGTTTCCCTGTAGAATCAGCGGCATTCTTGGAAATATAAGAAAATCCTAAGTCATGAGGTATTCCCAAGACTAACGTGTGAATGTATTGTGCTAACGAAATGCTACTGAAACATTCATCAGAATGAATCACTGATATCCACTAGAAATGATCACTGTACCAGAAGGGCATCCCTGCTTTCTAGATTTTATAAGACTATGCATTCACACTGGATAGACTTTACAGTGTTGTGCAATATGTCAGAAAGGAAGAAATTCATTTCCTCAACTTCAGATAAAGCCACTATGTGAATTCCTTGTCAGGCTGCCTGCTAGATTTTTTGCAATGGTGATATACAAATAATACAATATTTAGATTTCTTCCTGAATGACGGTTTTGCCATCTTAGGCAGGTTACTTTACTTCCTGAGCTCCACCCCCTCTATCTGTAAAACTGGTATGATCTTACTCTTCTCACAAAACCATTTTGAAAATTAAATAGAATAATACATGTAAATGTGCACAGTATAGAAGAAATACCCAATGATATTAGCTGTCCCAGGAGCACAACTAAGTCAGTATGTCTTCAAAGTACAACATTCCAGAAGTGCCTTGTATTTTCCTGATTCCACGACTTGGCTCAATCCATTCTTCCACTGTATTTCACTCAATGCATTCTTCCAAGGTGTTTCATTTTGGCTGGAAATGGGAGTCTTCTCTGATATCTTCTTCTCTCCCACTGTCCCAATCCAGCAAGTTTTACAGTCCAGCCAATTTTTTAATACCAATGTTTCTCTTATTTATACTCACCTCCCTACCCCTACACATACTTTACTAGTTCAAATCCTCATTGTTTTCTCCCCTTGACCATTGCATTTGTTTTCTAATTGGCCTGCCTGGCACTCCCCCTCCCGGTATGTGTGCACATATCACAGAGCTGCCAGACGCGCCTTACCCTGGCACACTTTGAGTCACACCACAGTCCTGCTCAGAAACCTCTAGTGGTTTTTCATTTCCATCCAAGAAAGGCAGGCACAGAGAGCCTTCCATGGTCTTGTCCTGAATTCACCTTCTTCAGCCTGGTCTCCCACACTAGTGTCCCAAATATAAACCCCCTCCCAGCCCAACTGGCCGGTACATCATTCCAGAAGTGCCTTGTGTTTTCCTGACTCCATGACTTGGCTCAATCTGTCCTTCCACCTGGGGTGCCTTTCTTGTTCTCAGCAGATTTCTACTCACTCCTAATGCTCACTTCAAACACCACCTCTCTCACCTCCAGGAGAGAAGTGTTTCTCCCCTTTGCCAACTCCATTGCACTACATTTTTTTTGTTACAATATTTTCCACATATGGCTTTGCATGTCAATAATTTTTAGACATATATTATTCATCTCCTTGACAGCTCCAGAATGTTACCTCCTTGATAATGAAGACTGTGTTTTATTCATGTTGTAGAACCTTTCATGCCTTCCTTAGTGCCAGGTGCTCAAGAAAATGTCAATGGGTACACGAATGTCTAAGTCTTTATCAAATTGATTTTGTGCCTTTCAGTTTTGTTATATATGCTGTCTCTTTAGGAAACACATTTTTGCCTTTCACCATTTTGTCTTTTATTGAGAAGACTCCAGCTAATGAGTATACTCAAAGAGCGTGTGCTGCACCTGTTTTAGGAACACTCCATGTAACAAAGAGTATTTTGCATGGAACATCTGCAAAAGTTGATCATTCCCTAAAATTGTGTGTCAGTAATGCCTGGTATTTGGAGCCCTTTCCAGCTCCTTAGTTGCATTGATATGAATACAACTTGGAGAAGGAAAGTTTAATAACCACTTACACATGTACAGTGCCTCCTACTTTTCAAAGCAATTTCCCAGCTCCTAAGATGCATGTGACCTTCAAACAGCAAAGTGGCAACAGGTACTCTGATCACTACGTGAAAGAGAAGAAAATCGCCTTCCCAAGAAGAATAAGTGACTTGCCCAAGGTCACAAAGCCAGCAAGTAAAACAAGTGGAAGCAGGATTGGAATCTGTCTTTTAGATGCTGACTGTATGCTTCTTCCTTTCGGTATCACTTTGGATTCTCTACTATTTTATTCTGGCAACTCTCAAGCTTTGGGGGGTCCTGGAATAATTTTTGGCAGTATATAGTCTTGTACATGCCACACAGCTCCATTTTTCCCCTGGGGATCGTTCACTTCTGGGACTGTTTCCCTGGTCATTCAGAGAGCACAGAGAGAGCATTAGAGAGAGAAGAGGAAGTGTGTCCATCTGAGGCCACTATGTGAGTTAAATGAATGAGTTCCCTTGCAGGCAGAACATCCGGGGCCCAGTGCTCCTCCTACAGAGAGTACTTTCAGTCCATTCAAAATTCTACCTCTGCAGAAGAAAAATTACGCACAGCTGGGAAATGAAGTTGCATCTGTGCTCTGCAGCCAGCTGAAGCCACCTCATTTCTCTGTACCTGATCTTAATTGCACTGCTATTTCAAAATTTCATGCAAATATAAAGAGAGGGAACTTTGAAAAGAAAGTTACAGCTCAAAACTCATGTGGCTTCCATATGTGAGGTGTTGTTTGAAGGTCAGTGTTGACTCAATATCAATACTTAATTATTAAACCATTATATAAGTGTTTGCTTTGGCAGCACATACACTGAAACTGGAATGGAACACAGAAGGTTATCTTTTTCTATAAGAAGAAATTCTTCTACTTTTCATCATTGCCTGAAATGTCTGTCCTCTGAGTTACCTGAGTCGAATGTCAGTATCAAGGACAGTCATCAGTGCTTTTGGAGAGAGCGGAAGCCAACTAGATTTCCTTGGGTCCTAGGTCACCCAGTTGAGCTCAGCACCATGAATGCACCCCAACTAAAGTCAATGTCATGTAAAAATTCCTGCCCCTCGAGGATCATCTTTATTTCTTACACACACAAAAAAACAACAAACATTTGGGAGCATGACATCAAGAAGAATGGTGGGTTAGGAGGTCTCATGACTTGTACCTCCAAAAAAAAATAATGATTAACATCTCTGTACTGGTAAGAATAGCTCTGAGAGAGTCCTGGAGTACAATGCAGGAGATACAGCGACCCAGCGGGGCACAGAAATCAGAGATGGCCACATGGAAAAGCATAGGCAGCATTTTACCATCTGCCCACCCCCTGGTCCTGCATGACTTGCCGCCAAAAGGGATCCCCTCAGCTGTGACCTCCCTTTGGAGGAAATGGAGTGCAGAAGACCCCAGCAACTTTTACCACCAAGGACCCAATCAGCCCTTGTGGCTGCCTGGGACACCCAAGGCTTTTGCCTTAGTCTTGTCTCAGCTCATGGGGCTGCCCAGAATCTATGCTACTGGTCCCCCAGAGCAGGAGCTGAGGCTCTGACCCCAACCACAGTGGCCCTGGCCCAGGGCATGTACACCCCATACCCTCTGTGGTTAGGTATAAAGTAGGTAGACATTAATGGGGTCCAAGCAAAGGTTTTAATACAATACTACTCAAGAGGGTGCAGGCCACAAGGACCCCCTACTCACTGCCTCCAAGATTAAAAAGCCTCCAAACAAGTCTTCTGTATTTACCCTCACTTGGAGACATTCTGAAAGCCAATATTCAAGGATTATAATGAGAAATCTGACCTGCAGCTGTTCTGAGCAATGGTGAGGAGATGAATCAAGACGAAGGCTGACAAATGGACCAGGGTCCCTTGACTCAACCACTCTCTGGGGACCCAAAGCTTTGCACCAGAGTGAGTGCAATGGTCAGGAGGTGGAGAAGAGAAGTTTCTGGACTACTTGACATGGGAGCCCCATGAACTGTGGCATCAGGATCCACTGGCATGGCCTTGGCATGGACTAAAGTAGATCGAGAGACCATACCGGTTTCTCCCAGTGAAAGAGTTGGTGGGATTATGAAAGTTAAAATGTTTAAATAGGGTTACGCAAGTAACTTGTGTCTTCTTTACCTGAATGTTTTATGGGAAAAGGTGTTCTGGATGGCTGAGGAATGCTTACCCTTCTGAGTGCCATAAAACCAAAACTGCCAATAAAGTCAGAATGGAAGCTACGGCTGAGAAAAAAAAAAGTAAAACAAAATAAACTATTACAGGATACATAGAGCAAATTATGTATTTCATCCAGCTAATACTCAAGAAATGAATATAAATTATTCAAAAGTAAAGTGCATGCCCCGTCCTGAACTCTCACCATCAGTCGACATGCCTCCACTCCATCATATTTCTTTCTTTAGTTGGATTTGTCAGCCAGTCATTCAAGCATCTCAGGCATTTACGACACTGTTTGTGAGACAGTGAATCAGCAGTGCCTGGCACAGAGGACTTCCGTGTGTCCAGAAGGAGAACGAAGCTCAGTGACCCCTTGCCATGGAAACTCCCCCTTTGCAAGGTATCTTGAAGCTTTTCTCCTACCATGTCAGTCCTCTGCTCTGTAACCTTTAAAGGCTCTCCTCTGCCTAGGCTAGAAACTCTAAACATCTTGGAACAGCATTCAAAACCTTCCTCCATGTTCTAAGGGGGTTAGTGGTTCGCAGCACAACCCAACGGTGGAGCCCAAATACCAACGCATCTGGGTTCGGCTCCCAAAGCCCTAATTCCTTATTTATACTTGCACTGCCTCTCAGGCAGTCTTTGCTTACCCAGTCCAGATCCTTAACCAAGATAAGGTCCTCACCACTACAATAGAAGAAACAGTAGAAAACAATTCGGGCGTCTTTTTCTTCTCAGCAGTAGTGAGGAATCTGTATGCGTTCTCTTCCCATGTGTCCGTGTGTGTGATACACATGTGCTGTGCAGAGCCAGGTGGCTGTAATATCATAATAATATGCCTCATTACTTGAGCAGTGGGAGAATTATTTAGAAAATAAATATAGGAAATCAGGGCTCTAAATCATTGGCTTACAACAGCCCTGGAAAAAATGTTCTATTTTCCTAAGTCAAAAGCAAGTCCTAACTTCAATAAGTCAATTGTAGGTGTAACAATGTTGCTTTTATTCGCTGTCTGTCAACAACGTGGAGACGGTGGGAATAATTCTAACCATTAGTTATATCTGACACAACCTCCATCCTACATTTCATCAATGAGGGTCTATGATGAGGTGTGCTCCAGTGGTTTGGAAACATTTCACAGGAAAACTAAGACTTGTGGAGTAATTTGAAAGGGAAGGGAGGGAGTTGTCGGTAGGCTCGGGATGAATTGGAAGGGAGGTTCGTGTGAAAGGAACCGCTCAGCCTGACAGGTACAAGGGGCAGCCTTTCTGATATACTGTGCTTCTCTGATTGCTGGCTGACAAGCTTTTTTTTTTCTGTCTTCTAAATTATAGAAGACTTTTTCCATGTTGTGATTTACAACTTGGTTAGGTTTCCTCCATCCGTGGGCCTCTGCAGACTGTGTAGTGTGTTACCAGTGAGAGACCATGTTTTGATAGAAGCTTTACCCAGTTGAGAAAGCTAGAGAAATGAAGTCTCATCCCGCTTTCTAGATGTGATGGTTAGGGCAAAGCAAGAGAATTTCAAGTAATAGCTTATTCATCAGTCACCAAAGCTACATGAGGACTTCTGTAGGAACGGATTTTGCACATAAATAAAAAAAGAGCTGCAAACCTGTTTTCTTGAGTAGAGTATAAACAGTATCATTTAACATTTTCTTGATTAACTGACACCATTCTTATGAACTTCGATGACTATGTTGTGTTATGTGGAAAATATACCGGATCCCTTATTTTGATATCAGTTACTAATTGATTACTTCTATTGTCAAGACACTGGGCTAATGCTGGAGGTTCAGTGGTAAATAAGACTGACATCACCTCCAACCAGGCTGCTAAAATACGGAAGACATTTGGTCAAATCCTAGCCTGCTAACCTTTTTGTGTTCTTGTTTTTCCCATTGGTGTTTGAGTTTTAAAAATCTCAATCATTTCAACAAAAGAAAGGAAAGAAGGAAAAGAAGAGGAAAGAGAGAAAGTTGGGAAGGAAGGAGGAGGGGAGGGAGGACACTTGAGCCTACTCTGTGCCAAGCGTAACCTGGGCACGGGGATACACAACAGTGTAACAGCAAGCAAGTCATTTGAGTCCTTCCCTGGCCTTTTAGGGAGAGACTGTAACTTACTAGTCGTCTTTAGTTCTGTGCTCCCAGTATCAGCCTTGCACCTAGAAGAGTCACAGAGTAAGTGTCAGCTGGGTGACTACTTTGGTCCTTGAATAAGTGAAGATAAATGGGGGTGTGACGACATATTAGACAAGTTGGTTTGAAATGCAGCGCAAATCAGAGACAAATCCCAGAGCATTTCTTTGCGTTAGCGTCTTCATGAAATCAAGTCTTATCTTTCAAATAGTTCTATTTTCCAAGTAAATGAATGAAAAAAGTGTTCTAAATGGCATTGCAATTACAGCTGTGATCAACCAAAACTGAGAATTAAAAGTATAGTGAAAATATTTGATGACTTTTTGGAGGGAGAGGTGGTTCAAAAGTCGGTTGCAAAAATAAAACGGGCAGTGGAAGGTGTGAGCTAGTTTTAATTTACTTTTCTAGTCCCAGAATTGAGGCACTGAAACAGGATTGTTCACCAGGCTGTACACCTGAAAGTAATACAAAATAATATTAAATGTAAACTGTAACTTAAATTTTTTAAATAAAAAATGGTAAAAAAGGAAACAGGATTGTTTGCTATCTTTGAATAAATGTCAGATATAGCATGTAAGTTGTCAGAGAAATGGGGAACAAAGAGGGTAAAATAATACCAAGTGCCGGTTAATTTGCGTTATACCAGCATGCTTTTAATAGGAGGACTGAGCCTGTCCTTCTGTGTTAATGCTTGCAAATGTCTCTGTATTTCATATGTACATCTATTTTAATTATCTTGACAATCTGCTCATGAATTACAAGGAAGACTAGCAGAATCCATGGAATATCAGTCATCCTGCGCAGTTAACAGCTCTGGTCATTTACTCAGACATCTAGAAACAGTATAAGAGTTTTGATATCCAGCACAGAGAAGTACTGATCCATTATTCTGATTAACTGAAGGCTGATGCTGGTGGTGTTGAGTGAGTCCCACTTCCTTAGTTACTCAGCCAAGCACTCCACAGTCATGGGAAGGTGGCCTTCTTAGCTTGAGAAGCCTTTCTGCAGTAGACAGTAGTTTGTTTGTTTGTTTTTAAGAATTTCAATCCAAACACAATTAATGTCCATTTAAAAATACATTAAAAAGTTATTACTAGTAAATATATAGGAATTTCATCCAGATGTCACTTCTCTGTTGTGATCAATTCCCATAATAGAAAATGATACTGGAGGATTTTAGGAAGGTCTGTTTTGGGAAAGCTACTTGTCAAAATGGACTAGTTTCAGTAGCTGACTTGGGTATTTTCATTCCTAACCCAGATGTTCTCCACGTCACAAGTATGCATATATCTTGATAATGTTTTTTGAGGAAGCAATTTAATCCCACAGACAATTTTTCACTCTGCAGTCCCGGGTGAATCTGCAATGCTCATCAGTCAAAATTCCTCACACTGCTGCATTACTAAACACTTGAGGAAAGGGGACCGTGACTTCCTGTGTAAGGGTCTCCTATTTTCCTTTCTCATAGGCCCATTAACTTTCCAAGATTTTCTCAGATGTGATGAAAGTGTAACACGGGCTGAAGGAAGAATAAGTGTGACTGTGACCAGCGGCAGAAGTAATCTACTAGTGATAAAGGCCTTACTTTGATAAAGGAGAAGTGGGCATGCTTAGCGTTGCTAACATCAGTGGTATTTTAGCATGTAGACCATCTGAATGTATTGACAAGTAAAACTGGAAGTCTGAAATCCATTAAGGTTATTCCCAAACCTGAGGGTTTTTCTTAAGAACTGTCCCTGGACTGAAAGAAGTTTTGAACTTCATACACTCACAGTTCATGGACATACGGATATAACCATATGGTACAAATTTTCATCACATCCATATTTGTAGAAAAGATGCTTGCTCTATATTGCAGTCCTCTCCCTAGCTTACGGCAATTCCAGAAATCAAATCTCCTTTGCTGCGGTATTGTGTTCAAAGACGGCTGCCGTCAAGCCGTTCCCTCTCTGTGTGTGCACGACAAGCCCTCACTGAGAGGAGGTGTCTATTCTTCCAACCCCTACAATCTGGGCTGGCTGGTGACTGTGTTGAACCATAGAATATGGTAAAAGTGACACTTTCCCAATCCTGGGTCTAGTAGCTAAGAGGACTGGTACTCTCTGCTTCTTGCTTCTTGGAGTACTAATGTGCCATCTGTGAAGGCCAGGCTACCCTGCTGCGGGGAGAGGCCACAGCAGGAGCACAGAGACACCAGGCTTGTGAGGGAGGATGATCTGGGATGTCTAGG